>CABHPR010116330.1:0-14605 GCA_902168415.1 Peromyscus melanophrys
TTATTTCTCTCTTTCCATCATGTGGATCCCAGGGATAGGACTGAGGTCCTCAGGCTTGGGAGCGAGTGGTTTTACTCACTGTAGCATCTTGCCGTCACCGTAATTATAGTTATAGAATTATAGAATTATAGTTCTAAGGAATATTTTAATAGACATATGAACTAAAGAGGAGATTATCTAGACAAAGTGAGGGAAGGAAAAAATGTAGCTTATACTTTTCCCCCTAAATAATCTCCAAGAAACAAATGTCTTGTTCTCAAATGCTACTCAGAGGAAATAGCAAGGAAAGTAGAATATTCATCTAGGGTTAGTAGACCTGAGCTATGCTGTCTCCTACTCAATCTCCCAAACCCAATTTACTTCATTGACTTCCTGGAGATTGCGAAAAAATTTTCTGTGAAATGAATAATTTCTTTAAAAGTTATTCAACTATGAAATCAAAATACTGTAAATGGAATCTTTTTTTTTTTTTGGTTTTTCGAGACAGGGTTTCTCTGTGTAGCTTTGTGCCTTTCCTGGATCTCGCTCTATAGACCAAGCTGGCCTCGAACTCACAAAGATCTGCCTGGTTCTGCCTCCCGAGTGCGGAGATTAAAGGCGTGCGCCACCACCGTCCGGCAAGGAATCTTTTTTTTTTTTTTTTTTTTAAGATAATGGGCCAGGGACTGGGAAGATAGTTTGGATGCCATACAAGCATGAGAACTGGAGTTTGGGTCCCCAGAACCTCTAGCTCCCATAAACACATACACACACACACTATAGGCAAGAATCATTTATTCAATGTTTGGATGTAAGCTCTGCCTTTGGGAAGCTTATACCTACTGTTCTTGTATAGGAAATGAAAATTACTGCATGAAAAGATTTTTTATGATTTTGCAGATTTGTTTACAAAGCCTCTTGCTAGGAGGAACTGATAGAGCACAATCAACTTTTAATCCAGGCATTTTCCCTGTCACAGCGACATTCACACACAAAGGTAACAACATGCAGAAGAAGCTGGATTGCTTTCTGAAAATTGCTATCTGGCCTTTGCTGCGTACAGAGCTAATTGAAGAAAGAGGTTCAAACAAACCAAGTGAGGACTTATATTTTAATTTGTGCAAATGCATAAAGAAACCATGGAATTCATCTGTTCTGCATTGGGTGTTGCCCAAATCCCTAAAATTTTAAGTCCTAGATGGCCAATGTTTCTTGAAATTATATATACATGGCACACAGTTGGATGACAGGTGTTCTGCTGACTGATTAGTTTCAGAAAGTATATTTTCTGGCTTCAGTTTAAAATAGGAATTATAGAGATTTTTAGGATGTAGTCTTCCCTGAAAAGAAGAGTGGCCCACTGGTTCTGGTTCTAACAACATCTGATGTGCAGTCGAGCCAAATGGCCAAGTGAAGGTCGGTAAGATGGCTCACTCATGGGACCACTTCAAATGCAGCCAAGCCAAATTTCAGAGTGAAAGTCTGTACGATGGTTCACTCATGGGACCACTTGAAGTCTTCTTGAAGCACCCTAACAGCATCTGGACAGAATCCTAGACAATACATTTTGCACTAGAAGGGTTCTTTTAGGCAGCTCTTAGTGATACCTTGAAAACAGCTAGAAAATGACTCACTAAGATTTCTGTCTTCTGTGTTTCCAAGATGCAACACTCTGGAATGTAGTTAGTAAGCCATGATTCAGAATCTAACATAAGAAGGAAAACAAATATTTTCACACAAAAATGACAGTAGAGAATTTGCCTACCATGTACAGAGGCCTTGGTTCAATCCTCAGAACTCAAAACAAACAAACAAACAAAAACATTTGGTATGTGCAGCTAAATCCTCACATTCAATATTTTCATAGCACAAAAATATCTGACTTAGCTTATCAAAATGATGAAGTCATTCATGTAAACTAAATAATTCTACTTAAAGACTCAGTCACATTACTTATACCTTTTGCTTAAAATTTTGCAAATCAAAGAAAATTTTTATGTTTTAAGTAATCTATATGATAGAGATGGGGTGGTATTTTTCATGCTCTCAAAGTACTGATGTCATTGGTGGTGTGGGGACTACAGAATGTTCTCAGCATTTCAAAGACTTTCACATATCAACTTTTCACATATCAGTCTGGCCCCCAGTTAAGATAAAACAGGCTAACTTAATAGCCATATTCCTAAGCTTTGGACCAGATTCAGTTCGGTGCAGTATGAATCATGATCTCACTGTGATCAAAACGTCTAATTGGGAGTGCCGTGTCTCTTTAGTTAATAAACGTGTTTTGAAAGCCATAGGTTGACTTTATCTCATGAAGGTAAAAGCTCCCAGACATTTGCATTTATCACAGCATGGCTACTGTGGTATAAAAAGAGGGGAAAAGAAGCTGGGTGCTCATCCAAAAAGAATAAACAATGCAGTCATATAAAATCACACTGCATAACTATAATAAAGGACAGGGGAGATGCATTTATGATATAGAGTAAAATAAGAATGGCCAAAAATAAAAATAAAAATAAAAAAATAAATAAATAAAAACAAAAACATGTATGATCTAGATCCTATGTGCCTACGTCTCACACAGTTTAAGCAGGTGTGGAGAGGAGGGTGTGTGTGTATGGACAGAGCTATGCATTTCCTCTGTTTAGCTTCTAAAACATTAATAGGGAAACAAGCAGAAAGTCTTCTGTGTGGACAGCAGCAGCTGACAGGAAAAGAAGTTAAGGACTGTAGCTTTTCATTTTAAGTCCTTCTCTAGTAGGGCCATAGAATTTGGATAATGGTCACTCGTTGCTTTGAAGTTTGTTTTTTTTTTTTATTTCTTGGTAAATGTTAGGGAGTTGGTTGTTTGACAAACCTCCCCAGGCATGGACTCAGTATGGAATCAAGAAAAGAAGTAACTGAGCATTGAACTTGGTGTGGACATGACCTGCACTGTACACATGTACTCCTCCTGTCCCCTCTACCTGCCAGTGATCAGCTTTTGAAGCATCTCCAATGCTCTGTTTCTCGTTGCCAGGAATCTTCATCATGCAGCAACTCTTTTCTGCAATGCTGAAAATACTGCAAACTGGTAGCAAAGTGGTGTAACCATCTTAGAGGACAGGAGGAACCCCTGTCCTTGACACCTGGAAGCAGCCAGAAAGGAAATTGCTAGGCAACCTACTCCATGAGGAACTGAATATCTATGCCATTCCTTCCAAAGAAAACCCGGATCCAAAGATCCGGGATCTGCTCCATCCCCTGTAGTGGGATCACCTAGCTGACCATTCAGCTCCCTACTCTATGAGGCTCATCAGTGCACTCAGGGAAGAAGGGGGCATTACAGAGCCTCTTCTAACCCCATCTCACATTCAGTCTGAGTCTTTACTCCAAGTTTCTTGGTTCTTTCAGAATGGCAGCACCATGTATGTGTATTTGTACTATTTCCATCTAAGCTAGATCCATCTAAGTATGGATCTGTGCCACTGGTTGGATATTTAGTTGAGAGGAAGGCTCCATCACATACGGGACATGGAGACGGAGAAGATAGAGAAAGAAGAGGAGAAACAAACAAGGAGAATATGAAACAAAACTTCCTCATCTTTGCCAAGACTTACCCTACAGCACATCAAGGCTCCTGAGGAAACCAGGCGAACACAATGTTCAGTTAGAAAACACAAAACTTAATTACACAACCCCCAAGTGGTTGGTTGCACTGGGGTTCTTGCACTGGAGGCTAAGTTTGATGTCAACACAGAGTTTTTCCTGGACATTTCCACATCTCTGATGTCTACAGATGTGGTACCCAAAGTAAGTCGTGCATGGAACACAGCTACATGGAGCTATTAGGAACAGCTGCTCTGACCGGGATGTACTGTAATCTTTCCAATGCACCATAATTTTTGAAACTGAAAAGGGACGCATGAGAACTCATTAATAATTCTTATATTGATTATTTTTGGAAATAATAATCTCTTTCATATGCCAGGCTAAGTGAAATATTATTTAAATTAATTTTAGCTGCCTCTCCCTGTGTTTTTAACAAGAATACTAAAAATTTAAAATAATTTGTGTAGGTGATACTCTATTCCTACTGGACAGCTCTGACCTAAACTTTGTCTGACACACTATAGCTGCCCAACACCCATTTAAAAAGGACATAGGGACAAACACTGGCTCTTTTTGGTCATGATGTTGGAACTTGCTGAGTCTCTTTTTATTTTTATCTTTGCTGCGAGAATTAAAATATCTATCCCATGGGACTTGTAATGATTAAATGAGATAGTCCTGCCCAAAGGCAAAAACACTACCCAAAGATATGTTTCTAGTATTTAAAGTTTGTTGGAGGCTTAAAGAGGGGGGAAAATAGTGCAACTGAATAATCCCCTAATTGGTGGGGCAGTCCTATTATCCGAGCATGTAAACACTGAGAACAACTACCATGAAAAATGAGATTAATGCCCTCAAACCACATTCATTATCCATCTTACACACTCAAAGAGCAGACTTCAGCAGAAAACAAAGGGTCTGCCCAAATTATGATGGAAAAACAGAATCCTCTGACAGCTTAGTCAAAATTCAGAGACCTAGTTGTTTCCACTTCTACATTTAGGCAGAGTGGGTGGGTTTTTTTGGGGGGGGAGGGGGTAATTAAGCACTTGGTTTATTAAAGTCCATTTTCATATCAAATGAGAAAAGAATGCCCTCAAACGGAAAAATAAGGTTGGGACAATGAAACTTTTTTTTAAGTCAAATTAAGTCAAAATGATGCAAACTAACTAAAGAAAAATCATAGCTGTTTTGACTAATGCTACCAAGAGTAATTATATTCTCAACTTTCTCTAATGCAATTAAAATACCTAATTTGGGGGTTGGGGTGGCAGGCCAATACTCTGCAGTCTCCTTTCTTATTCTTGGCCTAGGTTATTCAAACGTAAGTGCTTAAGGTGGACAAAAATGTGCCTAATTTGCAGTCTAGTTTGTATCACATCAAGTTCAAGGAAAAGTGGCTTTTAATCTTATTTCATGCTGAAAATTTAGTCAAATGAGCCCCATTCTTGAACACTAGCCTATCAGCCTTCTTTAAGGTGTGGCTCAAATACTATGTCTGTGTTTTATTGTGGAGTTAGAAGTCTTGGTTCTTTTTCCTCTCTTGGTTACTCATATCTGTAGGAGACCTTGAAATGTTTACAGACATTTTTTTTTAATCACCAGATGAAGGAAGTGTGCTACTGGCATTTCATGGATAGATATTAAAGACCTCACTAAACATTCTATAAAGCAAATCATACCACTGTTGGGGGACCATTTGCTAAAATAAAGGGGGGCCTGTAAGATGCTTCCTGAGTTGGTTTTTCTTATGTGTTTTGTGCTTTGAATAACAAAAGGTCAAAGAGAATTGATTATATCTCTCATTATTTATTGTATCTATGGATACATGATTGTAAGTCTAAGAAAGCATGAACATTGCCCTTATAGTGAATAAGGTAACTCCTTATAGAAAAATTCAGTCATGAATCAACCAACTAAGTGCAAATCAATAGACTAGATGCAATCCGACTAAAGAAAATCATACTGTTTTGACTGATACTACCAAGAATAATCATATATAAAAATCAATATAAAAGAATTTATCAAGAAAAAAGCATTGTTGGCAGAAATCTTAATATAACTGAAGCACATTTTATAAGAAAGCCACTTTTCTTTGTGTATTTTTATCCAAGGCCAATCAATTCATTGATCCTCTGGAATCTCAGAGAGCTGTACTAAGGTCTTAGGAGGGCATCAGAATAGAAAATCCCATTGTCAGAACCCGCCAAGTTCAAGAACGACCTCTTCAATTAAAATCTAGGTGGTGTTGAACCATAGAAAATAAGAATCCAGACTTTGGAATCATCAAAGGATAAAACCAAGATTGGAATCAAGGTGTTCCCTGGGAGAGTACCTTAATCCTCTGAGCCTCACATTTCTCCAACAGAAAGCAAGGATGATAACACCCACTTGGTGGGCTGACTGTGAAGATTGTGTGGGATTAGGTATGCAAACTGTCTAGCATGGGACCCGCACCACCCAGTGACTCTTTAAATACCACTTGCTTCTGCATTTCCCTGATGGTGCTTTCTTCTTAACTACAGCTAAGCCATCATTGGCTAGGCAACATGAAAGGAGAGACTTCCTGGAGGTATTAAAGAAACACCCATTTTTTTTAAAAGCAGAAAACAAACTCAAAGCAGACAAACACATATATCCTTAACTCTAAAAGGCTGTCATAGGAAAATGAACATGAGAAGAATCTAGAAGCCTGGTTACAATACTGATGGATGGCACACATTAGTAGAACAATGAGGTTTTAATGAGGAGACACTGCCAGTTGAAAGGGACACCACTCAAGAATACAAGATATTACTATTGTGTCAGTGAAATAAGACACAACCTGGAATTTTAGAATTTGATGCTACAGACAAGCAGGAGGCCAGAGCTAATTAGTGATTGATGTCCTTTAAATTAAAATTCATTTCTTAGAATCATATAAGTTCTATAGTACAGCCACGGATATCCAAGAATTTGAATCATACATTTAGATTTTTAAAACTAGTAAATACATTTACATCCCACAGATACCCATCTTAATTTCATGGGCAGTACCATCAACAATATACTTCTTTTGAAGAATTCTCAAACCCATATTTGCCTTTGTTATCATCCTATAAGGTAAATATGTCTCCATATTTCCAGGAAATTATTATATTCAGGAATTGATAGGAGTATATAGGCAGGAGTAAGACTGTGAAATCAATTTGGAGGCCTGGACTACAAACCAGTGGCAACCTTAGTCCTAGTGTCCTGAATCTTCCATGTTTTCTAGTCATAAAGTAACTCTTTCTCATCACATTGATTTATTGCGCTTGCGTGCTTTTTAGCACCTAGTCAACTAAGATAAGTAATCCACACTATATTTCACGTATCCGCAACCCAAAATGTACCCACCTGCAACACTGGGGGTGAACTGACGTGAGAAAGCACAGAAACTCTGCTGTGTGCACTGAGAGCAGAGGTCACACCAGGTAGGCAGGAAAGCAGAGGGAGCATTCCAAGTAGGCATGGATGTCTGAGCAGCATTTTGACAAGAGGCACAGAGACGGGAGATCTGCAGGAGATTAGAGAACAGAATACTTGAAGGCAATTTCAGGGATCTCAGAGGAAAAATTTGGCTGGAGCATGGGCTCCATATTTCCAGGAAAAGTGGTAGATGAACATGGAAAGTTAGATTGATTCCATATTGTAAAAGCATTTGAATGCCTGGGTGAGGAGCTTGCATTTAATTATGTAAACGCTGTGGAAACTTGGTAAAGTGGGGGAGATCAGTTCAAATTTCTACAGCACTCTGAGCAGTGGGACAGTCCTGCGCCTTCTCTCCCATAAAATTCTGAGAGTAGCTCTTTATACACTAGTTGTTCATGCCAATTGATCTTGGCATTCCTTGAGAATAAAAATGGTATCAAATTTTGTTCCCAAATTGATAACGAAAATTTCAATGGCAAGATTGTGCTGCACATCACCCACTACACATCCACAAAGGTCTCCGGAATGCAAGTAGACTCTAGGATGCATGATTGAGCTATGGAGGTGATCTTAGAAGGGGACAAATGTGGGAGGGAAATATTATGTGGGGTCCTGATTGACTGGACCAGAAGCAGTGAGGATGAAAGTGTAAACAGGACTTTGAAGTTTTGCTTCAGGTAACTGGATGAAAGGTGGGTGTCAAAACCAGCAAAGTTGGGAACTGGAGAG
Organism: Peromyscus melanophrys; assembly: GCA_902168415.1. Lineage (NCBI taxonomy): Eukaryota > Metazoa > Chordata > Mammalia > Rodentia > Cricetidae > Peromyscus > Peromyscus melanophrys. The sequence continues at coordinate 7,756 of CABHPR010116330.1, forward strand.
ATGGCCCAGTGGCTAAGAGTATTGACTGCTCTTCCAGAGGCCCCAGGTTCAATTTCCAGCAACCACATGGCAGCTCACAACCGTCTTTAACTCCAGCTCTAGGGGACCTGACACCCTCACACAGACATACATGCAGGCAAAATACCAAAGCATATAAAATAAATAAATAATTTTAAAAAATAAACAGGAAAAGTTGGGAGAGCTGGTTTAGGGTAGGAGTGGTAAGGGTAGAGAGATCATCAACAGTGTTCCCTAGAAGTTGCTTGGACACTGAATTGGTGCAAATCCAACCTAGATTGAAAGCTTTGGGAGAATCACTACAGGGCATATTGTACATTCTTGAAGGAGGAAAAATGTGGTTTTCTAGGTCTTAGGGGTCATAACTAATTACCTGTGACAATGTGACTGGGTATCCACTTACTGTCTCGGGAAGTCAGGATCATTTATCTTTGTACCAGTCCAACAACTGAAGAATATTGAGCACCAGTGCACAAACAGTACTCCTTGGTACACTATGCCATCAAAATGACTTGACTTAACCATGTGCCAAGCACAGCCAAGAGCTGCTTTTCAGTGCTTGAATGAATGAGTAGATGGATTGGTATATGAGTGAAGGTTGGGCCATCAAGCTTGTACATTGCAAAATTATTTGGCTTATATATTTGTGTTTGGTATGTTTCATATTAACTGTTTTTTCAAATACTTCTACACAGCTGAGATGGATAGATGAGAAAGACTCATTCATTTACAGGTAGTTTGTATTATTTTGCTTTAATATGACAGACTTAGATAACCTTCTTCTGTCAAAGAATGGGTTTAACAGGTAAGGTAGGCAAAGATCAGATAAAAGAGTAAAGAATTTTGTTTTGTTTTGTTTTGTTTTGTTTTAATCTAGGAACATGATACAAAAGTTGAATAAACTTTAAACTGTCATCCACAGTCAGAAACAAACATTACACACACACACAGGTACACACACACACATATATGTTGGCATTAATTGCACATATATATGCATATGTACAAATAATACCAAGTTTTATATGTAATTTCAGTGCTCCCATAGTAGGATGGGGGGGGGGGGCGGGGAGACAAGAGAAGCCCCAGAGGCTCATGGGATAGCTGGTCTGGTGTACACAGTGTCAAACGACAAGAGCTCCTGTCTCAACCATGGCAGGAGCGGAAGTGAAGATTGATAGTGAAGACTGTTTCTGACCTCCGCATGCGAGCTGCGGCACATATACACCGGAAGCAGGCTTGGCGGAAGCCCACTAAGGAAAGGCGAGTTTCTCCTGGTCAGGAACGAATATTTTTCCAGGTTCTTCAGATGTACTTCTTATTTATAATCTTTCTCTGCCTCTCCAGCCAACACAAAGCCAATGGGAGGGGTTGAAGCCCGGACCACAGTCGGTAAGGAGTTCCCAACCACTCAGGAAGGTCGGGGATATGCAAATGAGCCGGAAGACGTTGGATAGAACTACCCTGAATTAGAACTATCTTAGTAGAGGAAATTTTCTTTTCAAAAATATAATTTCTTTATTGATTCTTTGGTAATTTCACATCATGCACCCTAATTCCACTCACCTCCCAGCCCCCCATATCCTCCTCTCACCCTGCAGTGCCCCCCCAAAGAAAATTTAAAACAAAACAAAACAAAACAAAACAAAACCAGTAAACAAGCAAATAAACAAAGACAAGAACAGAACAAACCAAAAAACAGACAAACAAACTCTTCCCTTCTCCTTCTTTCTCTCCTCTCCAACACCTCTTCATTTGTCCTGGTGGCATTGGGAGCAGTATGTTACCAAGTAGACCCCTTTGTCCAGTCAGCTTTACTGTCCAATCAGCAAATGTTCATTGCAGTGAGTCACTGGTCTGGTTCAAGGCGTCTGGTTTCTGGCACACCATCATCACTGGATCCTCACTGGAACTCCTTTGGGAAATTCTGCAGCCACCCTAGTCATGGAGCTCCTGCGGGAGCTGTCCCTTCATGAGCTCCAATGAGTCCCAGATGGGGTAGATGTTAGGGTGAGCCAACCCAAGGCCCAGCTGTGGGCCTGGAGGGTGGTTGAGGTGGTCAGTCCAGGCCACTGGGGCCACCCACCTCAGGTGAGGGGTGGAGCCAGCTCCCCTACATCACTGTCAAGGGACTGTTCTCCTTCACCTGTGGTGAGGGGTGGGGCCATCTCTCATGAGTGCAAGGGCCAGCTCTCCTGAGAGAGTGAGAGGCAGGACCAGCTCTCTTGCTGCAGTGTCTGGAGAGAGGCAGGGCCAGATTTCCCTGGGCCGGTGAAGAGGGGGGCCGACTCAGCCTGGCCCTCTGAGTTTCATCACACATGGTTCTTATGGCCCTCTGAGATGACATGGGCCACAGACATCAACACAGACCCCAGCTGCAGCTGAACCACAGACCACGGACCCAGACACGGTGCTTGGCAGCAGCTTGGGCCTGGATGCCATCCTGGCTCTGGGTGAAAGCACTGGTCACTCAGATCAGGATGGCTCTGGTGGCCTCATGGCCCCAGGACACCACCAAGGCCTCAGGTTGCGGCCCCAACCCTGGCAAAACAGGACTCAGACTTCAGCACAGACCCCAGCCTAGGTAGGATCATGGATCCGACATGGTCCTCAGCAGCAGCCAGATCTGGATGTCACCATTGCCCCAGGTGGCAGTAAAAGCCCCTCAGATTGGCATGGCCCCAGAAGCAGTGTGGCCCTCGGACACCAGCTCGGCCCCAGACCTCAGGTGTCCACATGGTCTTCAGTGGTAACAGGAGCCTTGGACATCAGCACAGACCCTGGCTGCAGTAGGGCCACGGACCCAGACACGGCCCTCAGCCTCAGCTCTGGCCTGGACATCACCATGGACAACACAAGGAGGTTGGGGGGGACCCCTGGACTCCTACATGGCCACAGGTGGCGGCCCAGACACTAGGCAGAGGAAACTTCTTATAAGCAGCCTAAAGAAAGAAATATCACTAGTAATACAGAGTCTGCTTAATGAGCAAAGGAATTTATTTGGCGGTTAACTCACAAGACAGAACAAAGGAATTTATTGCAGGATCCTGGAAGGGTGAGGCACAGTCCAACACTGTTCTCTGGTGAGATCTGCCCTGGTCTACCCGAGCCTCCAAAACCAGGAGATATCGAAGAAGAGAGCACCTCAAGTGTGCATCCCAGGTCTTAAGGGTCCTGAGCAGCCACACTCCAGGGGCATGTACTTCAAGATCATAGGCAAGTGTAACAATTACCTGCTACCTCACTAGGGGTGGTGCTTCAGGGCATGGTGAGAATAGTTACCCACTACAGCAGCCTACAGAGTTCTCATCCCTGGAAAAAAAAATGCCACCTTTAACTTTATATGACAGCTCATTGCCCTAATTGGTCTTCCATCATATAAACATAGACAGAAATTTTTGAACTTTCAAAAACAGAATGCATTCAAACATACTTCAATGATTATGTATTATTGTTTGTTTGTTTTTTAAGTTTTAGAAAGAACCAAAAAGTATAGAAAGCAATTTAGGATTAATATTTCTGGTATGACAACATTTTCCTTTAACGGGATGAGATGGGTATAGACGTGCTCATGTAATTAAGGATTCCAAATAAAAGAATGTCCAGCTGTGGTTGCACGTGTATACACAGCTAGTGTCTTGACTCAGTTTCCCTTGCCTTGTATTCCGTTAGACATGGATGTCTGTGCTGCCGTGTTCTCGGCTGAAAAGATGGTAACCCAGCTACCCAGTGGATACCCAGCCCTGGTGAGAACTATGAAGCCAGTGCACCGAGCTACAGTGGTGAGGTTATGCTGTTATTTGGACTTCATGAAAAGAGATATTGCAAAAAGGGTAGGGATAAGGGGAAGAGAGGAGTAAATTATGGATGACTAGAAAAGAATAAAGATTGGAGATTTCAAGAAGTACATAAGAGGCTGGGGAAGATGTCCCGGTCAGGAAAGTGTTTACTTGACATGGACGTGTGGGAACCTGAGGTTGGGTCCCCAGCACTAACATAAAAGGTTAGACATGGTGACCTACACAACATCTGTAATCCTAGTGCTAGAAAGTGAAGGCAAGGAGAAACTAGGGGGCTTGCTGGCCAACAAGCCTAGCTGACCTGGTGAGCCTGAGGCATGGCAAATTATCAGATGGAAAGTGTGTGAGAAAGGTTGATGTCATCTGACCTCAACCTCTGGCCTTTGCACACGTACTCATGTATCCATGTGAGAGCACACAATAACACACACACACACACACACACACACACACACACACACACACTCGCGCGCACACACACACTTAGGGGCTAGGGATATAGATCTGTTAGTATAGGTCTTTACCTATGATGTTCAAAACCCTGAGTTCAATTCCCAGCACTCCATCTACTAAGTGTAGTGTTACACCCCTGCCATTCCAGCACTTGGCAGGAAGAGGTGGAGCAGAAGTCATCCTCAGATACAGAGCTAATCTGAGGTCAGCCATCAACATATGAGACCCTGTCTCAATACAATAAAAAATAATAATAATAACAATGGTAAAATTAAAAGGCACCTAAGAGCAGGTATTGAATTTCTAACAGAGAAAAATCTTAACATTGAATTATTAATCCTAGCAAGAGAATTTGGCACAACACTGTACTGTAACCCTGAGAATGGCCATAATTGGTTGACTGGGTAAAACTAGAACTTCACAAAACCAAATGTCTAGACATCAGAGACTGCATTCTATGAATTAAAAACTGACCCAATCAGGATATAGAATCAAACTTGGTGCAGCTCAGGGCTTTGTTTGTTTGCTTTCTTGTTTTTATTATAAATAAGATGTCGTGCAGGTCACGAAAGGCCATTCCAGGGTTCTACAGGGCTACCCCAACTCATCAGCAGTGGAAAATGTCTGTTCTACTCCAAACCAGAAGGCTGACCCCAGGAAGGACTCTCTGTTCCATGAGAGGGGCTGATCACCCTGAACACTCACTCCTTACCACTTAGAGTTTTCATGAAAGGTCTAATCAAGGAGCCACCAGCTGTCACAGCGCCCTAATTGCTGTAGATAATCACGGGGAGCTTAAAGGCGTTGTGTGCGCATGTGAAACATTTGCTGGGGCCTGGTTCCCAGGCAAGAACGGGAAAACAGCTGTTCCCCTCCAGCCTAAGCTCTACGGTTAAGGGAATATGCTATTAGCAGATCAGATGAATCAACTTCTAAACTAAAACTTCTCCTTCTGTAGTTACACAAAGCAAATGCTTGGTTTTAATCAAACCGAATACTGGAGATAGAAAGAACCCCACTTAAGTCAACATATGTGAGTTCGTATGTCCCTATGCATGTCGGTCTGTGTCCATATGTGTGTGTGACAGAGAAAGAAAGAGGGGACGGGAAGGAAGGCCAACTTTTCGCTGGTTTTAAAGACTTGTTATGATGTTATTAGATTTTTTTTCTTTTCCTTTTTTTTTAACATTTTTGTTTTGGGTGTGTATGACAGTTGGCGTCTTGCTCCAGCACACGTGTGGAGGTCAGAGGACAGCTTGCTCATAAGAGTCAGTTCTCTCCTTCCACTAAGTGGGTCCCAGGGATAGAACTCAGGTTTTCAGATTTAGTAGCAAGCACCCTCACCTCCTGAGCCATCTCGCTGATCCCTCTCCTATTTGTTACACTTGGACTTGGTTGCTCTGTTCACCTGTGTGAATTTACAGTTTTTCTCACTTTCAGGAAGTTTCCAGTACCTCTTGAGCAGACACATCTTTTCTTGCCTCCCGAGCCCTGTATTTTTTCCCACAGTCACTGCAAGCACATACATGTCCCACAGCCCACTGACACTCTTGCCATTCTCTGTCATTTTTCTTGTCATTCCCAACAACTTCTATCACTGTTTCTTTCCATTCATTAGTCTCTTCCTCTGCAATGTCTGTCTGTGTGGTCTAACCCAGGGTATTTTTCATCTCCGACACCGTGGCTTTTACCTCTAGAAGTGTTAGATGAGCCGTGTGTCACTTTATATTTTTACTTAACATGATCAATCCTTTCTCTCCGAGGTTCTTGAGAATATGAAAGGCAATGATGATAACTCTCATGGTCTCGTCTCTCAACTTCACAATATGCATCATTTCTAAGTCAATATTCGTCATTTGGTTTTTACCCTCGGTGCCAGTATTGGCTTGCTTCTTTGCACACCTAGTAAACTTTTATCTGAGGTGAAACATTTTGAATTTGTTCTTGTTGGGTGCTGATATTTTTGGATTTCTGTAATTATTCTGACAGGACTGAATTATTTGAGACTGGCTAGAGCCTTCTAAATCTTACTTTTAAGTTTAGTCTGAGTGGAAGTAGCATTTACTCTGTTTGATTTTCCTCTATACTGAGGAAAGACCTTGTCAGGACTGTATCTGAGGCTCTGCACATTATGAGAGTTCCCACTGTGGTTGGGGGGAGGTGTTATTGTTGATGCTGTGAGGTCTTCAAGGACCCCTCCTTCCACTCCTGCAGAATGGTCTCACCAGCTGGGCTATCCCTCCATTCCCAGGTGCCAATCACAAATCCACTGAACATCAGCGACTTTCAAAAGGTCCCTGGGTAGTCTCCTTTCTTAGCATCCTGCTCTGCCACCCTTGGCTTTCTGTCTCCTCAACTCAGAGACTGGGCACAACCTGTGCCATCCTCTCTTTAAGCTGCAGCTTGGAAACTTCCTAAAGAGAAAGTGATCTGGAAAGTCCTACTGAGGATTATCTCCTTTGTTTCCTGGAGAATAGGAATCACTAGCCATGATTTACGATGCCCAGTATAGCATCTTGAGTTTTGGGTTTTTTGTTTTGTTTTGTTTTGTTTTGTTTTGTTTTGTTTTTTTTTTTTTT
>CABHPR010116331.1:1761-14270 GCA_902168415.1 Peromyscus melanophrys
GAGAGAGAGAGAGAGAGAGAGAGAGAGAGAGAGAGAGAGAGAGAGAGAGAGAGAGATCCTGTTTGTTCATCCCAGGCTGGCCCACCTTAACCCATTTAAGCCTAGAGCCCTGGAACACAGCACCTAGTCTATGAACAAGAGATGAAATCTGAGCCACAGGTAACCTCACGGAGAGCCTCTGGAGTCGGGAGGGAGGGGGCATCTCAGGTATAGGAAGTCCTTCCAATCCAGAATGCCTTTTGCTTTCCATCTCTCACCCCATCAAAGCCACAGTTATACAGCCATATGGCTTGCCCCATTACCCAGCCCCAAACTCTGTCACCAAGCTAAGATCAGAACTAAGGAATGATAGTTGTGTGGATATACATGAGGCAAAGGGAGACCACATCTGTATAGGGTTCAATAAAAGTGTATTAGGAAAGACACCTGGATCCTAACTCTCATAGATATAGAATGGTGGCCATTGCACTCCCAAGTTGGGTAATATCATGTGTTTAGAAGGTCCCCCATGGGTGTCTGAGGTGGTATTGTGTTCCCCGAAATATTGTGCACCCTAATAAACTTATCTGGGGTCAGAGTCAGAACAGCCACTAGATACAAAGGCTAGAAAATGGTGGCACTCACACCTTTAATCCTAGCATTTCAGAGGTAGAAATCCCTCTGGATCTCTGTGAGTTCAAGGCCACATTGCAAATGGCCAGGCATGGTGACACACACCTTTTTTTGTTGTTGTTGTTTTTGTTTTTGTTTTTCGAGACAGGGTTTCTCTGTGTAGCTTTGCACCTTTCCTGGAGCTCACTTGGTAGCCCAGGCTGGCCTCGAACTCACAGAGATCCACCTGGCTCTGCCTCCCGAGTGCTGGGATTAAAGGTGTGCGCCACCAACGCCCAGCGACACACGCCTTTAATCCCAGGGAGTGGTGGTAGAAAGCAGAAAGGTATATAAGGCGTGAGGACCAGAAACTAGCATTTGGCTGGTTAAGCATTTGGCTGGTTAAGCTTTTAGGTTTTGAGCAGCACAGTTCAGCTGAGACCCATTCTGGATGAGAACACAGAGGCTTCCAGTCTGAGGAAACAAGACCAGCTGAGAAGTTGGCCAGGTGAGGTTAGCTGTGGCTTGTTCTGTCTTTCTGACCATCCAGCATTTCACCCCAATAACTGGCCCCAGGTTTGATTTTATTAATAAGAACTTTTAAGACTCCTGCTACAGGTATCCAGAGTATTGTGTTCGATGACTGGGTTTGATCATCTGTGGAGGTGTCATGTGGAGATATTGTGCTGGTGTCTGAGATGGGAATCATTAGAGATCTGTCAGTAGCACATTATCCTCCTCAGCTCCTGCCTTTTCTCCTCTATGTCCTCTGAGGACCTAGACTGTATGACTACTGATACAGGAGCCAACTCCGATCCAAATTTCCCTGCCTCCCTCACAGCCCTGTGAGATAAGATCACCAGACAGCCAAGACAGGTAAACTGAGCTGGGCAGGAAAGAACCATGACGTAACAGTGAAACGATGGAAACCCAGATGAGAGCTGGACATTTCAGACATAGACATAAGTCTTTGCTTTCCTTTACTTCCTTGATTCTGTCAACCAGATCAGCATCTGGGCTAGGACCAAAAGGATGTTGTCAGCAAGACAATTACAGGTATCAGGGTAAGCAACTTGTTTTGCTTCCAGACACTGCTTCCAGGATACCAGGGCACGGAGCTGAATCTGTGGTGAGGAAGCAGGGCTCTGGAAATTGCTCTCCTAGTCCTTAATCTTTCCATGACTACTCAGGACTCTTTCACTCCCAGTGGAAATACTTAGAAAAGCCAATCAGCCTCATCCCGGATATTAGAGTTGTGAAGTGAATAAGGAAAACTCTACACTCAATCTTTACCCATTATTTATGATAAAGATTAATTTAAAAATATGTACCATGATGAACTTGGTCAATAATATTCTAATTTTGAAAAGTAAAATTTAATAACACAAAATACACTCAATGAACTTGATTCTCCTATGGACATGGTTGCAGGAAACTGTGAAGGAGTGAATGATATTTTAAGTTCCAGAACATAAGTAACACCTGAATGAACCTATAGAAACATCAAAGATAAAAATCTCCAGTGAGCCTTGTATGGTGGCCCATGGATTTATCTCAGTACTCAGGAGGCAGAAGCATGTGGATGTCTGTGACTTTCAGTCCAACCTAAAAAAAAATGGGTAAAAGTAAAATGATTTGAAGGTGTTAATAAAAACACTCTCCCCTGTGTATGGAGAGATGGCTAAACTCTTTAGACAACCACAGTTGGAGTCCCAGAAGTCTGGGAGCTAACAAACTCCTGTCCTTCCTACTCCTCTTCTGGCCTCCAAAGACTACTGTACTCCTAACATTCACACACCCATACACAAACAAATATACACAAAAAAATAAATCTTAAAACTATTTTCCCTGTACAATTGGGAAGATGCATTTCCTACACTGTGTATAAAATTAAAAGGTTAAAAAGGAGAATCAGATCCAAGATATGTCTGTGGGAAAGCTGAGGGTAAGTACAGGCAGGCGTGTAAACATCGATCAGTTTCACAATATCAATGTATTTTGGAAAGCAGCCATTACTTTTTGTAAACATTCTGCTTATATGCACTTTGTCATTACGTTCAATGAAACACATGTTTTAAAAAAAATCTCAATTCCTAACATAGTAAACATGGATTGATATAATCCAAACAAGCGTAAGTACCTTTGAGAGCAATGAATTTCTATGATTCTATAGATATCCGGACACTTCAGTGTGAGAATTGCTGACTCAATGGCCCCTGGGCTGGACTCAGAAGGATATTTTGACCATGATGAGGTGGAAAACAACCAGGGTAAGCAACTTGTCCCCATACACTGCTCCTAGGATCTGAGGTCCCAGAGCTGGGTCTGAGCCAGGAAAGCAGGGCCCAAGAGATTCCTCTTCCAGGAGTTCATCTTTCCATGACCCAACCACAATGCTCTCTATCACTACCATTGGGAATTCTTAGAGAAGCCAATCAGCCTCCTCCATATCAAGATTATAAAATGAACACACACTAGCAGAGACTCAGTGTCCACTCTTCAAGCAGGATGAAGACCTTAGTTCCCGAGGCTCTCCTCCTGCTGCTCCTGGCCAACCTGGCCCTGACCAGGCATCTAGAGGGTGAGTGTGGGTGTCAGGAGGGAAAGGACCTAACCTGGGAGATGAAAGGACTCCACCCCTGGGGCTGCAGCACAGGAAAATCTCTCTCTCCCCTAGCCTAGCCAGGACCTTCTTTATTCATTTAATATCACGGCCCCAGTCCCTGCTCGCTCTCTTTTGGGAGGAATGTGGAGAGCAGCATAGGGTCCTAGGTGGGAGGTCTAGATCTAAAGGCCCACTGCACCTAGGTTCACACTCCCTGCGCCTTTTGCACACTCTCCTCACCCGGCCTGACTTGCTGGAGCCCCAATTCATCTATGCTATCTATTTGGATGACATTCATGTTTCGAGATACAACAGCAGAGAAGAGCCTCCGAGGTTGGAGCACTGTGCACCATGGGTGGATCCAGAGGAGCCAGAGTACTGGGAGGTGATGACCCAGAACATGCTGAGAGTAATAGACACGTACCATGACATACTGAAGGAAATGCTTCACATCTATAATCAAAGTGAAGTTGGTGAGTGAACCTGAATCAGAAATCCCAAATTTCTAGCTCCCAATGGGTTTGCTCCAGTCCCCCATACCCAAGATTTACCCCAGTAAATGTGACCCGTGTAAACTAGGCTACAAAGAGCCTTGGGATGCTGACCTGGTTTTCTGCACATTTAAGCTCAAATGTGGCCATTTACAAAGGCCAAGTGGGAGGGAGGGAGTCACTGGAGGGCCCCAAGGGACCTGGCCCTGTAAGAATGGCTGACAGTAGGGACGTGGGCAGGAAATCACACAGTCCAGATCCTGATGGCCTGCCATATGTTGCCTGGAGGGAACCTCAGTCACGGACAGTATGAATTACTCTTCAATGGCCATGATTACGTTGGGCTGAACAAGGACCTGAGAACTTGGACTGCAGTTGGCAAGGCAGCTGAAATGCTGAGGCAAAATTGGGAGGAGTCAGGTATGGCACAATCTGCGAAGACTTTCATAAAGGGTGCATGTATGCAGTTGATCCGCGAAAACTTGGAGTACGGAAAGGAGATTTTGCCGAGAACAGGTAAGGAAAGAAATTACCACTCCTGCACTGAACCCCTGTCCCCTGAGGATTCCTCCTCAGAGGGAGAAGCTGGATACTAACTCAGTCTTACATCAAAGGAGAAAGAGTGTCAGGGGTTTCCTAATTCAATAAGAGAGAGGGGCTGTGATAGGACTAAGCTTTCTCTCAGGAAAGATCAGTCTGCCAGTTATGCAGCATTTCCCTTCCATTTGCCTTGTGAACCATGATCTCTGTCATGCCTGTTTGATGTCCATGTACTTCGGAGGTCTGAGTCCAGTGTTGCTGAGTCTCAGTCTTCATCCAGTCAGAACCAGAAGTCCATATTCCTAGAGGGAGATCCAGAGTCCCCTGCTCTGTGCTGGCTCATGCTAATTCTGAAATTTTCCAAGGAATAGATTACCCCATCCTTATCGTGAGATTAGGCTGATGGGTGGAGTCTGCATCTCTCCCATCCATTCAAACCAAGGTTACATGCACAGTGATGGATATTCAGGAAGAATGCAAAAAGCCTGAATTTTCTAATTTATTCCCTTCAGATACCCCTAAAATGCATGTGACCCATGAGGTCAGAGCTGATGGGAAAATCACTCTAAGGTGCTGGGCCCTGGACTTCTACCCTGCTGAAATAACCCTGACCTGGCAGAGAGATGGGGAGGATCAGATTCAGGACATGGAGCTAGTGGAGACCAGGCCTGCAGGGGACGGAACCTTCCAGAAGTGGGCAGCTGTGGTGGTGCCTTCCGGGGAGGAGCAGAGATACACATGTCATGTGACTCATGAGGGGCTGCCTGAGCCCATTACTCTGAGATGGGGTAAGGAGTTGGTGTGAGCGCAGGCCTATTGCACAGAGAGTGGGAGTATTTGGGAGAAATGGATTAAGGTCATGACTGATAGGCGCACATCAGAAGCCTCACTGTTCCTTCCATTCTCTGTCAGAGCCTCCTCAGCCCTCTGTCCCCATCATGACAATTGTTACTGGCCTGGTTCTTGGAGCTGTGCTTATGGGAGCTGTGGTGACTTTTCTGATATGGAGGAGGAGGACTAAAGGTAAGGAAAGGCAGGGTCCGAGTTCAAGTCTCCATATGAATATCAAGTCCAGCTGAGAGTGTGCCCTGACACATGAGAGCAAAGATTCCTCCACACAGTTGCTTATTCACAACTGTGATGTGCTGATGTGCTGACATTAACTCTCTTGTGAAGGAAATAATGCACAGATTCATCACTGCAGTGACAGAGGTGGCAGAGACCTGGTCCTCAGCTCTCAGAGGTCAGATGGAAAGGTTCCTACTTAGAACACAGATCCAGGAGTCCAGTTAGTCCTCTTTGTGTGCAATCTAGTATCATGTTTCCCATCTTTCTCTGCATCTACAGTCACAGTTCTGGAAACTTCCCTGAGATAAGGACCAGGATGTAGCATGAATCTTAAAAGTCTTATTAATAAAATCAAACCTTAGCTAGGTATTGGGGTGAACACTGGAAGGTCAGAGAGACAGAATAAGCCACAGCTACCTCACCTCGCTGGATCCTCAGCTGGTCTTGTTTCCTCAGACTGGATGCCCCGAGCCATCATCCAGAATGGGTCTCAGCTGAACTGTGCTGCTAGAATCCTGAATGCTTAACCAGCTAAATTCTTCTCCAGGCCAAATGCCTCTAGTTTCTGGTCTTCACGCCTTATATACCTTTCTGCTTTCTACCACCACTCCCTGGGATTGAAGGCTCGCTTTCTGGGATTAAAGGCATGAGTCACCATACTTGGCTGTATCCTTGAACACACGGATTTCTGCCTCTGGAATGCTAGGATTAAAGGCGTGTGCTACCACTGCCTAACCTCTGTTTAATATTGTGGCTGTTCCGTCTCTGACCCTAGATAAGTTTATTAGCATGCACAATATTTGGGGGAATACAATACCACACCAGGAGATCCCTCTAGGCCTTCTAGATCCTGATGCTTCCATGAGCTGTAATAAAAGGGATTATTCCCAGGGGTAAATGGTGAGGCAGCTGTGTTCAAGCTTGGCAGTCATTATACTAGGGCCTCACCCCTGAGACACCTGTGGCAGTGTATACAGGAGCCCATGGAGGATCTCAGCCAGCCCATACCTCCTCATTTAGCTCCATCTTCAGAGGCTTTGATCTATTCTTTTATCACTTTCCACTAGGAGGTAAAGTTTCTAGGAAATCCAGCCTTCTGTTACAGTTTTTAAAACACTCTAAAGGACCTGCTGTGAGACAGGGAGAGGTCAGAGGCTAGAACCCTTCGGAATGAGGACTCTAGGGACTGGGAGAGTTTGATTGTGTGATCATCTGTTCAGAGTGTCACCATTTAAGACACTGATCTGAATTTCTTCCTTGTTCTTTTCTTCTACAGAATAACACAGCCCCTGGACTTAGCCTGATAGGATTTATTCTGTTTTCTGTTTTCCCACTGTGCCCTGAAAACTGATGACTTCTCTTCCTGCATCTGACTGTGACTGTGTGTCTGTCTCCTGAGAACACAGTGTGAACAAGTGATGAGTTCAGTCCTGCCCTGAGCAGCAATGAGTCCCATCCACACAGATCATCATTCCTTCCCCATCATCATTGCTGCTCCAACAGAGGCTGGGCTGGCAAACCTCCATCCCTGACTGAACTTTAGTTTCCACTGAGCTACATCTTCATTCATCTTTCTTGAAATTAAGCATTTTTTATGATCATGACACTTCTTTCAGAGTAGGTTTTTGATTAGTGTACTAATGATGAGTAAAAATTGATGAAGAAAATAGTCTCAGAACTTTTCGGAATCGTGTGTGCTGTGCTAACCCAGTTGTCTGTAGTGACAATGGGAGGCTGTGTGGAGACACGTAAGGCCAGTGTGTGCACAGCTGTTGCACCCTCCACCCTGGGCTCTCACATAGTCCCTCCCCACCTGTGTCATCTTGCTAGCTCCTCATCCCTTTTCTCTCAATAAACCTGTTCACCAGGACATGTGATCAAAAGATCTCAGGCATTTGTAGGGTCTGCCCAGTGTCTGTGTTGTTCTTTCGTGTTGACCGTCAGCCTGTTCAGGCTTGAGTTGGATATTCCGTCAAGAGGTGTTTAGATTCCTGGTACTACAGGAATTATATTTGTTCTCAGTTCAGTGTTTGAGTCTGGTGTCATTGTCTCCTGTTGTTAACATTCACTGACACAAGTAGGGAGTGTTTCTGTCATTGTCCAAACATGAATGTCTGTGGTATTCTCACCAAATTTGCTAGAGTCCATGCTTGGTTTCTGACAGCTGTTAGGGGCTATATGTCAGTAATACCAACAGGAGGAGCCCTGCCAACAGGAGATTTGCAAGTACAAGATCAACCTGGGCTACATCCTGAGACCCTGTCTTCAAAGGAAGTCTTTAAAATCAAATCAATAAATGAACGAATTTTAAAAAGTAAATATTATAAGGGATGGACAAAGCTTACTATGCTAATACCATTCTACAGAAATCTGAACTAAGTATTTGAAGTTCAGACAGGAAATAGGTTTATGTAAGGAAAGTTGTGTGGAATATACAAATTGGGTAACACCTGTTGATAAACTGCTTAAATCCCTAGAAGATTTCATAGTAGTCACTAAAGCATAAGCACAGGATTTCAGAGCATCCAATCACTTTCAATGAAACTGGAAATCCTTCATAATGAAGTAAGGGAATCCTGTGTTAACACCTGTCTACAGAGAGTGTCACAGAGGAGAGATCAAGAGGAATGGTGTAGATGAAATCAATAGTAACTCTGTAAAACTAAATTAATTGACAGTCTAGACACTGTCTACAATACCTGAGGGACAGAGATTCTCCTCCAGTTCCCACAGAATGTTCATAGGACAGACTGCATTTGGGCTCTAAAGCACAGCTGAGCATTTTCTCCTGTTTGCTTCTCTGGATCCCAGAGGTAATGCTCATGGAAGATTCTCAAACTCTTTAGGAGTACTAGGAGAGGAGCCCCTAAAGAGGGAAACAGGGCAGGAAAATCAGGTTTCTAAAGCATGTAGTTGGAGGTCTTCTCGTATGTTTGCCGTGGAACAGACTACCTGCCTCAGGTAAGGAGCACATTTTCCAGCAAACCCCAGAGTTCTTCAACAACAGGACATGGCATCAATCCTCCTCCAAAGAGAACATGTGAGCTCAGCAGAGGTGTCCTGGTCCTCTCATTTCTACCTGTGTGCAGAGCTTACTTATCTCTCTTCTCTATCCTGCTGATCCCATTCTGTATCCATTGTACTTTAACATCCAGGCCAATATATCTTGTACCAGGGTCCAAACTGGAGGAGATCTTGTACTTCACCTATACTCACACTACATGTGGTATCTCAGCAACAAAGCATCCAGGCCTGGCCTCTGGGATACTAATTGGAACACAGGCCCTTCAGACAAGGAAGTGACTCCTGAGATAAAGCTTCAGATGCAGTGAATGGAGCACATTGGTCGTGAGCACAGAGAGTAGAAGAGAGTCACCTAGGGCAATGGCTGCAAATTCCCAAAGTGTCTGAGATCTCAGTTCTGCTAGTAGAAGTTGAGTGGTGTCTCTAACATGATTGTCTACTAAAGACAGTCATGAGGATGAGAATTCCCAAGCCCTGCATGCCCCCACTGATAGGAACAAATGTACATTGATCCTCAAGAACAATTTCTGACCCCAGGTTGCTATTATTTGACATTATCTTCAATAAAGTAAGGATCTCAAAACACTCAGTTCCTAAGATAGTCAGTATGGATTGATTTAAGCTACGTAGGCATGTTTACCATTTAGATCCACATAATTTCTAAATGTGTGTAGATATATTGAAATAAAAATGCTCTAGAATTGCTGACATATTTTCCCCTGTGTTGGGACTCAGAAGAACATTTTAAGCAAGGCCAGGACACGGATCAGGGTGAATCAAGTTGTCCCCAGACACTGCTCTGGGGACACCAAGACAAAGAGCTGGATCAGAGTGAGGAGATGGGTTGTAGGGATTCATGGTTCCCAAAAATTGATCTTTCCATTATCCAACTAACTTTCTCTTCCTCTCTGTTTTCTATTGGTAATTCTTAGAGAAGCTCATCAGCCTAAACCAGATCAGGGTCATAAAGTGTAGAGAGACCAGTACTGAGGCAGACTCTACTTATAAAGTCATGGGAACCCCTGACCCTGTACCTGTAAACTGCTACTCCTGGACCTATGTCTTTAACTTAGTATCATCTATGTGAATCTGGAGTTTGAGGAGGAAGAGCCTCTGCACAGAGGACGCAGGGCTCAGTCTAGTGTTCACCATCCCATAATCTGTATTTCTGCTTTAACTCAACTGCACTCTCCCTTTACCCCCAGTGGAAAACTGGACTCTGCAGTGATCGCCATATCTAACTGACATTTGTTGAGGGCTATTACATAAAATTAGAAATTGTTTTCATGTAGAAACCATCAGAGAACTACAGTCTCAACCTTGAGTTGTGTAAGTTCTGTGGAACAAGGAGAGAAGACACTCTGCAAAGTCACAAAAGAGAGTGTTCATGTAGAAGTGGGCAAGTGGTAGGTGACAGGTGATGCACAGTATGGGTGTGGGACAGGTCACGTGAGTGTTTTATTAGGCTGCTTAGCATTGCTTTACTGTGAAGGTGAGCTGTCAGTTGTGAAAGAAGATTTTCAGGACATGTAGGATTCGTCCAGCTAGGCTCTAGTTCCGGAAGTTTCGGAACTTCTCCCAAGAGCACCATCAGTTGAGAACCAGTGAGCAAACAGGTGAACCTATATAGGATATTATTTTTATTGAAACCCTGTCCCCACTGTCATTTTAGTTTTTTTATTTCACCCAAGCTGGAATTATCTGGGAGGAGGAACCTCAATTGATAAAATGCTTACACCAAATTGACTGTAGGCAAGTCTGCAGGGCATTTTCTTGATTAAGGGTTCAGTCAGAGGGTCCAGCTCACTCTTCATGCGGCAAAGCCTAGGTAGTTGGTCCTGGATTACATAAAATGCAGTCTGAGCAAGCCAGTAAGCAGCATTACTTCAAGGATTTTGATTCAGTTCCTGCTTCAAGTTCCTGCCTTGAGTTCCTACGCTAACTTCCACAGTGACCTGGGATTTGTCACATGAAGAAAACTCTTCCTCAAGTTGATTTTTGTCATGGAGGTTTGTCACAGCCATAGAAAAGCAGAACACAAACCACCACTGGGCATCTATGACAACTTCACAACCGCTCAACCTTGTTTTTGACAGAGGGTATAGGTTTATGGTTTAGTTCTAGTTTTTACTTATGTGTATGTTTATGTGTGTGTAGTACACGTCAGTCAACTGGACATGCATGTAGAATCTGGAAGATGGCATTAAATCCCTTCACGCCAGAGTTCCAGGAGGTTGTGAATTGCCCTTTGATGATGTTTGGAAATGAACTCAGGTCCACTGTAAGAGCAGTAAGTATTTTAAAAGACTGAGCTACCTTCCAATCCCAGGGTAATGATACTTCTGTTCTTTGATGAATCCCAGGGTCTGGAACAAGGCCAGGTACTTGGTAGGTTCTCCAGTGTTACCTAGGGTTAATTCTTAGAAGCAGACCCACTAAAAGTGGAGCCTAGAGAAAGAAAGGTAAGTTGCTTATTGATGTGGTGGAGATCTTCTCTCCCATGTATGTGAGACATTCTATCCAGCTCAGGCTGGCAGACCTTCCTCCAGCAAGTCCTAGAGACCCCTCTACACCTGGACACAGCACCAAGCCTCTGGCCAAGTGTTGAAACCTGATCCACATCTGACCTCAGAGCCCTTGGAGTCAGCAGGGAGGGACAACTTAGGTACAGGAAGTCTCCTTCCTCCTGCATTTCCCCCAATCATGCAACAGCTATAAGCCATGGGAGCTGCCCTAGGCCACAGACCCAAACTATGGCACCAATATAAGATCAGAACTAAGCAATGATGTCTGTATGGACACAGATGTGGCAAGAGGAGGCCACATCTGCATAGGACCCAAGGAAAGGATAAGGGTCAGTACACTGAGTCCTTAATCTTAGAGATATTATATGGTGGTCATAACATGGGTGGTGTGATGTTCTTTAGAAGGTTCCCCATGGGTATACAGAGTATTGTGCTACATGTCTGGGTCTTGAGGGTCTGTGGAGGGTCAGCCTGGTATCATAGGGAAACACTGGGGGGATTTATGAATTGGAAATCTTCAGAGATATGCCAGTAGTACATTATCTTTCTCAGCTCCTGCTGCTTCTACTCTTGGCCATCCTTGGACATGGTGAGCATGGCCACTGACAGAGAGGCCAACTCCCATCCTAAATTTCTTCACCTTCCCTTAGATCCCTGTGAAATCTGATCACCTGGAAGCCCACGCATAGTGCAGGTGGTCTCAGCTGGCCAATAAAAAGCTGTGACACAACATTGAGGCAATGAACCCCCTAAATCAGGGCCCAGAGATGGACACTTCAGTGAAGTACACAGCCCTTTATTCTACTTTCCTTCCTTGATTCTGTCAGCTCCATCAGCATCTGGGCTAGGACTCAGAAGGATGTTGTGAACAGGACCAGTACAGAGATCACAGTAAGCAACTGGTCCCCAGACACTGCTCCCAGGATACCAGGCCCTAGAGCTGGGTCTGAGTGGGGAAGCAGGGCTCTAGAGATTCCTCTCACAGTAATTAATCTTTCCATGACTCAGTCCACCGGGTCTCTGTCATTCCCACTGGAAATTCTTAGAGAAGCATCATCCTGAAGATAGAGTTATAAAATGGATAAGGACCAGTCTGGACTCCCTCCAGCTATGCTGTTTCTCTGCCCTTTTCTCTGAGGTTGGCCTCCTGCAGTCCTGGCCTAGAATTTAGAGGTATGCTTGACTCTGCCTCCTGGGAGTTGGGATTAAAGGCATGTGGCACCCCTGCCTGGCTCATTTGTGTGTGTGTGTGTATGACACTTTTTTTCCTGCGTGTATTTCTGTACACCACGTTCATGCTCAGTGCCTGGGGTGGCCAGAAAAAGTCTTTGGTTACCATGTGACTGGGGTGAGATGGTTTTGAGTGCATGGTTGGATTCTGGGAATTGAAACCTGGTTTTCTGAAACAAGCTAGTGCTTTTAATCACTGGGCATATATCCAGCCCCCTTTAAATGATTGTTCCTGATAAAACTATGGAGATATTCTAGGCCTGACATAAACAGAGCTCTGGGAACTCTTTCTCACAGGGCGGAATCCACTATAAACACCCTAATCCTACTTTAGGAACTCAGGATATTTCCTTGTTCTGGTTTGTAAAATTTCCCTCTTTAAGTTGCAGATATTTCTTAAAAATGTCTGGTCCTCACTCACTACTTCAGACAGCT
>CABHPR010116332.1:0-33078 GCA_902168415.1 Peromyscus melanophrys
TGTGTGTGTGTGTGTGTGTGTGTGTGTGTGTGTGTGTGTGTGTGTGTTTACTGGAATGAGAATGAGGAAATGGCTTACAAAGCTTTATTTCTTTTCATTGAACATCCGCACAATGGGTAAAAGTGGCAAATATGGATCACATTTTATGTAGGTTTGTGTTGTGTATTGTATGGACTTGGAATACTAAGTTTTTGAACAAGGCTGTTCATACATATTGAATGAGACAGTAAATATAACAACCACCCATATTTATTAAGCACTACCATTCAATGGGCACTGCTCTGAGCCATTTACATATATTAATTAAATTAATTTTCAATACAACTGCCAACTAGTATTTCACAGATGAAGCTGTAATTCACAGAATTGGAACAATTGTCAGTGTTATAAAGTTAGTAGAGGAAGTTAGGATTTGAACCTAGATACCTAGATTCTGTCCTCTCCACTATCTCCATTTCTTCAGAATTCTTTTTGTTTTTGTTTTTGTTTTTTTGAGACAGGGTTTGTCTGTGTAGCTTTGTGCCTTTCCTGGAATTCACTTGGTAGCCCAGGTTGGCCTCGAACTCACAGAGATCCGCCTGGCTCTGCCTCCCGAGTGCTGGGATTAAAGGCATGCGCCACCACTGCCCGGTAGAATTCTTACCTAAGCCATTTCCTTACACATCCAGAAAACTTCTGCTGCTTTGGGGGGACACAAGTTCTACGGTGCCAGTATCATGAGGATTGACACTGAAATGGTCTATAGAGAATGATTAGAACATGTCATTAAGTAAAAGGGAGGTTTACATTCCAGCTGAAAGGCGCAGTTGTTCATCAAGAAACCTGCTTGATTAACTTTTATCTGGAGTTGCTTCTAAAAGAAGGAGACAAAGAACATATATTGCATGAGGAGAGAGTAGACAGGTTGTTTCACCCCTACCCGAGGAGCTATTTGCACATGACAACTGGTGGAGGAGGGAAAACTGGTTTTCTCCAATGGAGTGACACTCCACAGTAGGTCCCATGCTCAGGAGTAGCCAGCCAACACAAACTGGACTGGACTTGTTTGTTAAAGAGAAACAAAGAATATGAAGTTGAGTGGGTGGGTAGGGAGGTGAGGGTGAGTCTGGGAGGAGTTGGGGGAGAGGAATGTGTATGGTTAAAATATAATATATGAAATTTCCAAACCAATACAAATAAAACAAAAAAGAAATTGTGAAATTCAGGAATCCGTGCATTAGTTTCTCATTGACTTCATCTCTGTGACTTTTTGTCCAAATTTTCCCCCATTTCTATAAAGCAATGGACACAAATGCAAGTGCTGCTTCTGCCTCCATTCTCTTTTGATTTTTATGGCATGCACAATTCTCTTCTAATTTTATGTCTTTAACCGCTTTCGTGGCTTCCTTTTCTCTCCCCAACCCTTCAGTGTTGCTTTTCCTCTCACGCACATCCCCTCCTCAGTAATTTTATACAGCTCTGAATGTCTAGTAGCTTTCTTTCCCCTGAGCTCTAAATTCTTCTACCTACCCTAGTACTAAGTAGGTCCTTTTGGAAGCTTGCAGATACTTCAGTTGAACATGTCTCAAAGGGAAATCATTCTCTCTTCTTTTAATCCAGCCTTACTCTGAAGATACAGTGACGTTTAAGAACATAATTATGATTTTTCCATGTCTCTGCTCAAATATTATGTCTGCATCTTTAAAGGCTTTACAGTGCCATTCTAAATGTCGTCTGTCATATACTACAAACCCATCTCCACTCTCTCCTCACCCCAGATAACTGGACAACACTAAAACCCTAAAACCTATCTGGAAGCTTTGCATCACTGTTGGTTTTTTTTTTTTTATCTGAACACTACTTTTGGTTTGTGTTTCATGTTTAAATTTTATCGTTTCAATTAATAGCCTCTTGGTTAATCTAGAAGGAAATGTTTATTTATTTTTCACACATTTGTGCTTTCATGGCATGCAATTCACACCTCTATTGTAGCACCTAGACATGTGAAATGAATAAGCAGTCTTCTTTAGTCAATTATGTGCTCAAATAAAGGAATAGAATTCCTCCATGCTTTAAAGAAAGAAGTCTTAATATGTACCTGATATATAAATTCATTTGGAGATTCTTATAGAGGACAAATGCATAATGTATTTGTTAATTGAAATAGCAAGATATTTGAGAATTTTCTTCTACTAAGTTATTGATTTAGAAAGTTAGCTCATCTTGATGTACAGCAAAAATTATCTATATAATTACACATAATAGGTTTTCAAATTCATATATAACTTATCCAGTGTTTTAACGGCTTACAATCTGTAATGAAGATGGTCATTACTGTGGTGATATTTTATCTGTGTCCCCCAATAAAGTTTATCTGAGGATCAGAGGAAAAAGCCAGCCACTATAGTAAACATAGAAGTCAGGCAGTGGTAACATACTCCTTTAATCCTATCACTTGGGAGGCACAGATCTGTCTGGATCTCTCTGAGTTCAAGGCCACACTGGGAACAGTACACACCTTTAATCCCACCACTAACCATAAATGTCTGGAGGTCTGTACAGATAGATAGGAAGTGACAGAGCTGGGCAGGAAGAGGAAGTGATATAGCAGGGCAGAGAGAAGAAATGAGTTAGCAGAACAAAAAGGCATATAGGTGTGAATATACAGGAAGTAGCTCTCTTTGGAAGCTGTGGAGTTGGCCAGGTGTGGTTAGCTGTGGCTTTTCTTATTCCTCTGATCTCTCAGGTTTTAACCCTGATATCTGACTCTGGGTTTTTTATTTAATAAGATCTCTTAAGATTTGTGTTACATATTACAATGATTTTTTAAAATTCTATCAAAAATTTAGTATGTTTTAATTAAAATACGATTATATAATTTTTACTTCTCTTTTCTCCCTCCACCACTTTCTATGTCCCTCTCTCCAGCCCCTCTCATTATTTTATTTTTATATTATATTATTTTATTTATTATTTTATTATTATTTCCCCATTCCCTCAAAACAATTGCTTCTTTTATTATTATTGTTTCATAATATGTGTATACATATATGTATACACACATATATAAAATATGTAAATACACCATTCTGAATGTTTTTCTGCTGTCTGTATGTCTCTGATTTCAGGGTTGACCATTTTGTACTGGATAATTAATTAGGAGACTCACCCCTGGACGAAGCTAATTCTCCTTTACCCAGCAGTAGTTAGTTGCCTGTAGGTTTTTGTCTAGGGGTCAAACTCCATGAGATTTTCCTCCTTCCATGTTATCATGTCTATTGATATTGTCATTGTCAGGTCTTATTTAGGCAGCCATTTCTAAGAGCTATAGTCTCACAGTAGACTATGGTACTATGGTACTATGGTACTATGACTCTCACAGTCTTTCTTCCCATTCTGTGATGTTCCCTGGCCCTTAGGTGTAGGAGTTATGTTCAAGTTTTATTCATTGAAGCTGGGCTCCCTTCAATCCATTGATCTTTGCATTGTGTCTAGTTGTGGTTTTCTGTGATGTCTCCATTTTTGTAACAAGAAACATCTTTGATGAGGGATTAGAATTACACTTATCTGTAGGTAAAAGGATAAGTTTTAGGATGTATTTAGGAATTATTGCTTTCTACCTGCTTAGGTTTATACCTATAAATTAGTGCTGCTCTCAACCTTCCTGAGAAAACATTCTTTTAGTTTCTGCCAGCAGTCAATGCATAGATGCACAACTAGTCAAAATGTGAATAATAAGTGATGATATAGTGCTTGATCCAAAATGGGACATCAATATCATTCTCCTCCATGGTTCAGGGAACATCTAGAAAAGGGGATGGAAATAATGTAAGAGTCATTTGTCAGGAAGGAAGGCTAAAAAACAGTGCCTTCTGGAAATGTCATAGCTACTGCTCATGAACTTAATGTAGTTCTGAGTATCTGTACAAGACCTGCATAAGGTTAGGCCAATCATTACTTTATCATGAACTGGGGAAGGGCTCATAAAACTACCCACTATGGAGCTATGGTCTGCTAATAAGTACTAAGAGAGATGCCACATGAGGCCAAGTTGATGTCCATTTGCAGGCTGCCACTGGAAATATTGATGTGAGTAGCCATCTGGGTCCATGCTGCGGCAGAGGGCTGTGTTTGGGTCGGTGGTCCTACTGCAGGTGGGGGCAGTTTTGATGTCTGTGGCCTGTGTTACAACCCAAGGCCATGTGTGTGTTTGTGATGTGTGCTGCTGCCTAAAGCCACGTTCATGTTCATGGACTGTCCTGTTACCAGGGGCATGTTGATGTGAGTGACCTGCTATGCCACCTGAGGCCACATTGATGTCCATGGGCCAGGCTGACCATATTGCATTCCATTGAGGGCTATGATGGTGTCTGTGGCCCATGCTATGTCAGAGGGCCATGTTGATGTCCTGCTCTACTACATGCCACTGAAGACCATGCTGAGGCATGTGGCATATGCTGATTCCAAAAAACATATAGATGTCTATGAACAGTGCTCCTGGTTACTGTAAAGGACAAGGAAGCTATTTTGGCAGTGGTATCGGTGACTACAGACTCACAGTTGAGAAAGAGGGACAACTCCTAAACCCACCTACCCCCGCCCCCAAAAGTTAACAGTCTAGACAGGAAACTATCAAAGAGGACTCTTAAAAATTGTGATAAGGATGGTAAGCCATAGTTCCCATAATTGAGGGCTTCTGGTGGGGGTGTGGATGGGGATGAATTCAGTTTTCTTTAAGGGGCTGGCTACTGGAAGTTTGACTATTCTCCAGTGAGTATATTGACAACATAAATTGGACTTGTTTTTTTTGAGGGGGAGGCCGCAAGGGTGGGGATGGTCCTGGGAGGACTGGGAAGTGAGGGCGATCAGGATGTATGATGCAAAATTCCTAAATAATCAACAGGAAATGAGCTCTTCTAGATCTCTAAATTAACCCTCTAGAGTGCACATATTCCTTCAAAAATTCTTTCTAAAATTTTTAGCAAATATTTTGTAATATGTGACTCCCTTTACTGTCATCTGAAAAATAATATTCTTAAAATTGACTCTCCCTTTCTGAAGGACATATAATCATCATTATGTAGACGCATGGTAGTACCCCCTGGACGTCATTAAATGTGCATATGTATTCACCAGTAATAAGCAACTTTTGGACTGATCTTTTTTTCCTCTTTGTGGCTACATCTGCTACTCCTATATTCTGTCTCCTCCTCTTCTGTCATCTGTCACTTCATACAGAGTATGTAATCAAGGTTGTTAGAATTATATAGACATAGGCTATGAACAGAGGACTGGAGAGTTGATCCTTGAGTGAAATTTATGATGTAATGCATATACTATTTTCACGGAGAAAAACAATTCCTTTTCTCTCCTCTCTCAGCTCTGCAATAGATAATTTGGCTTGCTGTAGAACTCAGTTCCAAACCCATTAGATATCATTGTACGGCACAAAAACATGCAACAGAAAATACTTAATATAGCGCTTCTATCGCAGCAGTACTTGCTGAAAATATTTGTCATTTCGACTACTAGAGAACATTCTCTTTTTATTGTTGTGAATCTGTAACCTCACTTGTTGTCATTTCCTTCTACAAAAACAAGTATATTGGTAAATAATGAAAGTTCTCACTTGTGACGCTTCCCAGTGATAAATTCATTACAGCCCACAGTTTGGCCCTCATAAATTTGTTTTAGCCACATGAAGGGTAGTTTTTATTTGGACAAAGGAAGTATGGATTAGGTTAACATTCACCAAGCAGAGACAAAAGTAAAAAAAAAAAAAGAGACCAAAACAAAATAAAAACTAAAACACCTGCTCACTGTGAAAAAAATCATTAAGTAGCCTATATGCTTATTTATATTCTAATGAGAGAGAGAAGAAAGGGTATGATTTTGGTGGGTGGGAAAGTGGGGCAGATATGGGATTAGCTAGAGGAGGGGGACACCATAATCCAAATATATTGTATGAAAAAAATCTATTTTCAATTGAAAAAAAGTTAGAAAGCCAGACTCCAGAGATCCAGGAGCATTCTCTTTGTAGTCAATCCAAACACCCAAATTAAAAAATGTATGAATGCAACTTTGGTGGCAACCAACAACTCTCTAATTGGACTTCAGGCCCTCTCAACAATAGAAAACTGTGCCAGCAACCCATCTGATTATTCAGTGTTATTGAAATCATGGTTACTGAAGGGGAATCTACAACCTCTAATTTATTAAACCAGATTAATCTCCAACCAGGTAAGTGTAGTCTTCTCCCCCTCATCAAGGAAATTTCCCTTTGCAACAGAGACTGCTACAGAAAAGCACAGCCAATGCAAAGTTGCAGAGTTGTGGAGCCAAGTTCCTATGGATACATCTGTAAAATACTCCCACATCTAAGGCTCAGGGATCATTTCAGAGAGGGGACAGAAAGATTGTAAGAGGCAGAGGAACAGGGAGTTTACTGTGAGAAGCTACACTCATAAAGTCTCACCAACGTGACTGTCCAAACATGAGCTGAATGAGGACTACATCAATAAGGATGCCAAATTGAATGGAAAAAAAATCCTTTGAGACCTCAACCCCACACAAAGAACTACAGTCAGCTAACAAATGCTGATAGGTAGAGAAATAGTTTTCCCCAAGGAAAAATATATCAATTGTTTATAAAATACCAAATGTTCAACCCTGGAGACGTGCATATAAGTAACATTATACAGACTGCTTAAGTTATGTTTAAGAATATATATGTATGTATGTATATATATGAACAATTAGTGAGTAAAGAGGCCATGATTTGAAGGAGAGTCATGAGGGGTATGTGGAAGAGTCTGGAGGGAGGGCAAAGGAAGGAGTAGATGATGTAATTATATTATAATCTCAAAAATATAAAAAAAAATTTCCCCAAGTGCCAAGACATACTTGCTGTGGGATATTCTGTATGGCAAATGTGTTGCTCTGATTGGTCAATGAATAAAACACTGATTGGCCAGTGGCTAAGCAAGAAGTGTAGGCGGGACTAACAGAGAGGAGAAAAGAGCAGGAAGGTGGAAGGAGACGCTGCCAGACGCTGCCAGCCACTGCCAGGACAAGCAGCCTGTAAAGATGCCGGTAAGCCACGAGCCATGTGGCAAGGAACAGAATTATAGAAATGGATTAATTTAAGATATAAGAACAGTTAGCAAGAAGCCTGCCACGGCCATACAGTTTGTAAGCAATATAAGTCTCTGTGTTTACTTGGTTGGGTCTGAGCGGCTGTGGGACTGGCAGGTGACAGACATTTGTCCTGATTGTGGGCCAGGCAGAAAAACTCTAGCAACACATACTTGATACAGTAACTGTTTTATTACAAATAAAATTGAATTGTTTAGATTTTTTTGCAAAAAAATGAGTTTACAAATCAAAATTGGTAAATGAAGTGTTTATTAAAAGGATGAGGAAGGAGCTGACATATTCAAACTCATGTGTGAAATCATACATGTATTATTGAAATGTAATATGTATAAAATATATATAATACTTTACACACACACACACACACACACATACACACACACACACACACACACACACACACACACACATGCACACACGAATGCATACGGCATCTATGCAAAGGGAGGTTACCACAGAACTCCCAATCCTAGGTAACATTTGAGTAGCTATTGCTCACTTTTGGCTGGCTCCTCTTTTTATGTGGTCTTTTCTCTAATCAGTGTACTATACTGTTCATTAAGTTGCAAACAAGATAAAATTCAGTTGGTTTTTTTTTAGGAAGAAAGAAAGAGAGAAAGAAAGATGTAAAGGAAAAAAGAAAGGAAAAAGTAAACCACATTAATTTTTTAATTTTATTTAATTTTTTTCATTTTACATACCAACTACAGTTCCCCTGTCTCCTCTCCTCCAACTCCCCCCATCTCTCCACACCCCAACCTGAGCAATCCTCAGGAATGGTAAGGCCTCTCATGGGGAACTGACAAAGTCTTGCATATCAAGTTAAGGCAGAGCAAATCCCCTTCCCCCTGCATCAAGGCTGACCAAGGTATCCTTCCATAGGGAACGGGCTCCAAAAAGCCAGAACATGAACTAGGGATAAATTCTGGTCCCTGTGCCAGGGGCCCCACAAACTGACCATGCCACACACACACATTCAGAAGGCTTACTTCTGTAAATTAAAATCACATTTTTGCCTTGGATCCTTGACGTCATTTTATTTTTAAAGTTTTCCTGTCCCCAAGATTACCTACACATTGTGTTGGTAAATGAAGTGTTTATTAAACTGCATTATCTGACTGCATTACCTACACAACATTCATTATTTACTTCTAGGATGTATACTAATTATATCTCAGAGGAGTATCGTATTTTTCTTATTTGCCTCATCTCTAATTTCTGTGCATCAGTTTACTATTATCATTAATATCCAAACTAATAATTACGTGGGTTCCTCTGATCCTGTACTATCCATGCTTCTCATTTAACTAATTTAAGAGCTTGATCATCATTATCAATGGGATGCTACTATCTGGTAAAACTATCTGGTAAAGTTACCATTGTAATTTAATATGAACTGTGTTCCTTCAAGTTTTACTAAATATGCATCTGGAGAAGCCCACTTCTTAGTTAGTTGATACAGATACCTGGAAAGAATCTGCTTACCACATTTACTTTCCTGACCACCTATCTTTCTATTTGTTTCTTTTCTTTTCTTCTTTCCTTCCTTCTTTACTCCTTTTTTCTTTCTCACTCTGCAGTACAGGCTTGCTTTGAAGTCATGGAAATGCCACCCTCTTAGCCTCACCAGTGCTGTGTTCATAGCAGTATTTTTTTATTTTTTCCTTCTATTAAATTATTTATTTTACATGTATATGTATGGATATTTTGCTGTCATATGTGTAATTGGGCCATGTGCATGCCTGGTACCCACAGACACTAGAAGAGGGCCTTGGATCCCCTGGGACTGAAGTTAGCATGTAGTGCTGGGAATTGAGCTTGGGTCCTCTGCAAAAGCAAGTGCTCCTTTTTTTTTTTTTTAAGAAATTTTCTACTTACTCCATACCACCCACAGATCCCACCTCCTCTCTTCTCCCACCCCCCAATTCTCCTTTCCAAGCCACCCCACATCCCCACATCCCCTAAATCAAGGTGTCCCATGGGGAGTCAGCAGAGTCCGGCACACTGAGCCTAGGCAAGTGCTCTTAACTGTCCAGTCCTCACTTCAGCTCTGATGCTTTTCTTCTTTCTTTTTCTGAGAGTTTAGTTACTTGTCATTCATTTACGCATAGGGTTGAACCTGTGTAGATTCTATGCATGCTGCCAAAGTCTCTGAGTTCATATGGGCATTGGCTCTATTGTGTCTTAAGACACTGTTTCCCTGGAGTCATCCATCACCTCTGGCTCCTGCAGTCTTTCTGAGTCCTCTTCCCCATAGATCACTGAGCCTTGGGAGGAGGGCTTTGATGAAGACATCCCATCTGGGACTGGGTGCTTCAAAATCTTGCATTCTCTGCACATTGTCCATTTGTGGATCTCTGTTAATTTTGATTTACTTCAAGAAAAAGCTTCTCTAATGAGGGTTGAGAAAGACACTGATCGATGGGTATCGTGGCACACCTTAGGAATTCTTTTTTGGTATGTTCCTTTAGCAGACTAATTGTGGTAGGTTTTCTCCTAGGCCCATGACATATCTAGTTAAAAGCTTTTCTTTCTTACGCCTCACATTTGTCATCTCCTTTTGTTTTGCAGACAGTGGCCTAGTTTGACTACAAGCTCTAAGTTGTGTTGGCTGTTGTATAGAGTAGTGATATGTTTGTGACTGCTCAGTTAGCACAGAAGGAACAATAGAAAATGTGCTTATAACAATCCCTATTAAATCTAGCCATATATTGTTTACATTTGCTAAAATGCTATAGCAATCTTCCATATACCCAAATGCAGAAATGTTCCTACACATTCTTTCCCATACTCTTTTGTGTTTTCATCAATCCTATCTATACCATGGAATTGGTTAAAAAAAATCAAGAATCATGGATAAAGTGGTATTTTCTTTCATAGGACAGCCTTGTGCCTTTTCAAAAGCTAAGTTAAGGAGATAAGAAGGTTAATTTTTTCTCTTGCAGATAAGATGATTTTTTTGCAGCATTTCCAAGAGAAATGATTTGCTTTGACTGGGGAAAAACTCATTTTGATGAGACCATATCTTTGAACACATCATGACTGATCCTCAGTGAGTACTTAAGAATTCAGTTTCCTGCAAACTTCTGTTTATTCCTCCAAAGACATGGCTTATTATTCATTTTCTGAGCATTTATAGTCCGTTTGGCTTCCTTTTTCTCCTACTGATAAGTAATTCAAATAGAAAGTTATTTATTGCACACATAAAGGAAAATATAAATAAAATGTCAGGATGCTTATAGCTCTTCAAATACCACACTGGAAGGGAAATCTTGTCCTTAAACTTTATTGGACCATTGATTATAAAGGTGCCTTCTAGTTTTCTTCATGTTAGGTATGTTGAAATTGCTCCATTATTCTTTTTTGAATGTTCTTGATGGAATTCATATTTTTATTATCTCCTTTTAAACAGTGGCACAGCAAAAGAAACTTTTGCAAATATGAGTATTGTAGCCTAGCACATATTTTTATGGATACATTTTGTGTTTATTTTTAGACCTTTTATTAACCAAATGGAAAAGCAAAGTCTTTTGACTGTAATTTCTTAACTGAGGTTTCCATGGTCAGAGCTATTAGCACTGTAGCTACTTAAAAGCTCTGGGAAGAACAGTGAAGATGTGGCAAACGTCGTATGAAGCAAACAATGCTGGCCGATTATATTTTTCTTAGCCTTTTGCACTTTTCATTTTTGTGGCACACCATGAAAGTCTAACTCAGAGTAGCCATGGAAACTGCCATTTAAGGAAAAAGTAGATCAATAACTGTGGTTCTGCTGAGTTTGTCTTTCTTTCTTTCTATCTATTTATTTATTTTTTAAATTACACTCATGATATTCATTAATTACACTCAAAGTTTGTCTTTCTTAAAAATGTCAGAACCCAGGCTGATGTTTTTCCTTTTCTTTAAGCTCCATCACACTAATAATGTGACAGGAATTTTGCAGAGTATTTTTTTTTGCATCACTTTCTTCATCATTTGACACTATATTCTCTGAGAATATAGTGGATGAGAACAACGTCTGGAGTTATAAAGCAATGTATGTTTAAAAATCTGTGAATGAGTATGAAGAGGATACACTTTCTCTAAGCTACCTCTGCTGCCAATAAATAATTTACAGTAGAAAGCAGGTTATATGGAGGCATACTGGGTCTAGAACCAGAGTCAAATAGAAAAGAGCTAATGTAAGAATTATTATAGTGATCTTATGAAATATTTTTGCTTTTCTTCAAACCCAGTGGGATTTACCTGAGATTGTACATCACATCAAGCATTGAGGTTCATTTATGGAAGATGTGGTCTAGGTGTGCTCAAAAGCTTTGATATAACCATCTTGGAGAACTGTTAGATAGTGTGTCCACACAGTCAACTATCTGCCTGTACCTGTTAGTTTCCCCTTTTTGCTGGTTATATTAATAGTATAAAATAATGCCAGTTTGATATTTTCATTTGTGTGTATAGTATATTTGGATCAAATCACCCCTCCTACCTTCTTCCCACTCCTACTACTCTATTTCCTCCTATACAACAGTCCATCTTCTCCTTTTATGACTTTACTTTCATTTAATATAGCTTACAAAAATGAATGAACTATGTGTGATATTTATATTTCTGAATCTGGCTTATTTTCTGCAAGATGATCTTGTAATCCATTTTTCTTCAAATGACATAATTTCATATTTTTTGGCTGCATGAAATTCCATTATGTATATTCACCATCTTTTCTTTATCCATTCATTCCCTGATGGACATCTAGGCTGATTCTGCAACTTGATTATGCTAACGAGTATCATGATAGACAAAGACGTGAAGGCATCTCTGCTATGTCCTGACACTCTTTTTGTAAATAGACCGACTCAAATATTCATTGTTGTATGTCCTCAGAGTAAACTGAAACAGCCTTATCAATTCCTAAGTTTTTTCCAAAACTCCGTCATAGTTTTCTTTCTATTGTTATGATAAACACCATGACCAAAGGCAATGTGGGGAGGAAAGGGTTTATTTGGTTTATAGGTTTCAGTACCTTAATAACGGAAGCCAAGGCAGGAACCTGGAGGCAGGAGCAGAGGCAGGAGCCATGACAAGAGTGCTGTTTACTGGCCTACTCTCCATAGCCTGTCCATTTTGCTGTCTTATACAGTCTAGCACAATCTGTACAGAGGTGGCGCCGCTCACAGTGAGTTGGGCCCTCTAACAACAGTCACTAATGAAGAAACTGTCCCACAGTCTTTCATGTAGACTAGTTTGATAGAGGTTCCAGATGACCCTAGCTTGTGTCAAATAACAAACAAAAACAAAACAAAATGACAGCAACAAAAATACCATAACCAGGACAAATATTTTATCAGCTCTCATAACCAACCTTAAAAGATGTTCTATACAACTTTCTTTTTTTTTATATACCTTATTTAACAAAAAGCCTTCTTCTAATCTACTGCACACATTACTATTATCAGTGGCTTCATTATTATCAGTTTTTCTGATCATTTCTTGTTTAATTCCCACTTAATTTAAGATGGCAAAGGTTGTAGCCTAAAACAATGTGCTTCTGAAGTTTCCATGTACTTAATTTTTAAAAATTACATGCATTTATTTGTGTGTGCATATGTTTGTGTGTATATGTGTTTGTGTGTGTGTGTGTGTGTGTGTGTGTGTATGTGTGTGTGTGTGTATGTGGTTGTGTGCATGCATGTGTTGTGTTCACATCCAAATGCCAAATCACATATGGAGGTCCAAAGGCTGTTTGCAGAAGTTGGTTCTTTCCTTTGACCATGTGGGAGCTGGGGATTTAAAACAGGTCCTCAAGGCTTGGGGCCTGAGTCCTTAATCTGCTCATCATCGTACCACGTCTCCTTGGACTTTTGATATGATCCAATTCTACCAGGGAGATGATATATAAAGTTGATTCATTGGTTGGATCTCTGAGTAAACTGTTCTTATCCTCAGTTAAAGGGAGGAGAGTCATTTGCCATGTGTTTCTTGCCTTCTCTCTTTTCTCTTCTCTTGAGTTATCCTGTGAGCACAAGGATGGCAGTCTGGATCTCTGATGACCTTGTAAAGCTCACATGCCTGCTCATCACCTCCATTTCTACCCGTTCCTGCAGTTGTTTTCACCCCCTGTCCACCCATACAATCTTTTCTATTTCTTCCTCTCAGGGAGATCCATGTTTTCCCCCTAGTCCGTTTCCTCTATACTTAACCTCTCTGGGTCTATGGATTGTAGCCCGGTTATCAAACTTAGGTATCTATACTTGCACAGCAAACATTTTTCCTGAATGAACCATTTCCTCAGAAGTGGTATATGGTGATATTTTCTTTTGTACTAAAATGTTATTTGTATGTTAATAAATAAAGTTGCCTGGGGGTCAGAGCTATTAGCAAGCCATAGGAAAGCTGGGCGGTGGTGGTGCACGCCTTTAATCCCAGCACTTGGTAGGCAGAGCTAGGTAAGTCTCTGTGTGTTCAGGGATACAGCCAGCATTGGATACACATGCCTTTAATCTCAATACCAACCATAGAAGACCTGGAGGTCTGTACAGACAGGCAGTGACGAGGCAGTCATGTGGTTGGGTTTACAACCAATGAGAAGGCAGAACCGAAAGTCTTTATAAAGACTTTAACACAGGAAGTAGCTCTCCTTCGGAGAGGTAGGACCACCGCAGGAGGAAGGGTAAGGTTTTAGCTCTTAGCTCTGACCTCTTGGCTTTCTTCTTTGCATTGGTTCTGTGTTTCTTATTTAATAAGACGGTTGGTTACATCTACAGTGGTATTTTTCAAGTTTATTCACTTTAATAATTTCATATACCAGAACTGTATTTATATCATTCTCATCCTCTCCCTCCCCAATCCAATTCCTTCTGTTTCCCTCCCACTCTTCAAATGACCTCTTATTTTTAATTATAATTCTTACATATACATGCATTTGTGTCTGCAGATGTGTGTATCTAAGTTTATAAATACAATGTTCTGAGGTCATTTAGTCTTGTTCATATATGTTTATGGTTGACTTCTTATCAGGGAGCTTGTGTCTGGAGAACATTGATTCTGCCTTTCTCAGCAACCACTAATTTGCCTGTAGCTCTTCTTATAGGGATGCAGCCTTGTGAGAGCTTCATCGTCCACATCGGTATGCCAATGAATGTTGTCATTATGCAGGTCTTAATGTCAGGTATTGTCAAAATTACTTTGTTAAGAACTCATTTTTTTCTGAAAATAGAATATATTTCTTACTAAACATTCCTTTTACTGCTCACCATAGCACACAGAACAAGTCTGCTAGACTAAGTATGGAGCTTGAGAGGAGAAGAAAATTCAAAGCAAGAAGGGATAAATACCAATGATCAGGATGCTAGTCCTTTGAGTATTTCAAGAGAAAGATCTTCTAACCTATATAGCATATTCTCTCAAAGTTCCTACTAGATACTTTTCCTGGGTGGATCTCTAGTTTTTTTGTTAATTACAAGTCTGACAATCTTCAGATGAAATCTTTTGTTTTGTATATACTGTGCAACACTGAACGCAAGCTTTGGTATTTAGCAGAATGTGATGAAACCTTAGTGGTCTCTCAACAGTGCACAGGCAATCATTTTGTACATATAAATGAGAGAAGTCATGAAATTGATCAGGTGAATCACCTATCATATGTCTGCCTTTCTATCCTTTCAGAATTTCTCATAACATGTTATATTATACTGGTATAATATAAATTGAGATTAAGTAAAAGATATAATATATTTTAACAATTATAATATATGACTACTTATTTAGTACTGCATATGATTTCTCATTTGCAGCACATGATGGAAGGAGAGAACTGACTCCTGAAAGTTGTCTTCTGATATATACAATGAATAAATAAACATGAACAAAGATAAAAAAATGCTTTAAAACTATCAAATTATGTTTATGTATGTGAAGTTATTGTTCATCAGTAATTTGTATTGAGTGGATAATCATTAGTATTGACATGGGCAAATTTTGTTGGGTTAGTATAATTCTACCATGTTCACTTGTTTATTTAGTAATATGGTATACAATGTATTGTGATAGATATTGGAGACGCAAGAGTAAGTAATACATTTACACTATCTGATGTCATAGAGTTTTCATGTACTGGTGGAACCTAGCAATATACATATGCTTGCAATAATATATATGGTGACTATAAAGCTAAGGGAATGACAAGATGTTATGGGATCCTATTGCCAGCATCTAACAGAGCATAGCAGTTCTCAACCTGTGGTTTGTGACTGCTTTGAAGGTTGAATGACCCTTTCACAGGGGTCATCTAAGACCATCAGAAAACACAGATATTTCCTAACAGTAGCAAAATTACAGTTATGCAGTAGCAATGATAATATTATGGTTGGGGGTCATCACAACATGAGGAAATGTATTAAAGGAGAGCAGCATTAGGAAGGTTGAGAACCACTGGTCTAGGGTATCTCAAGATAAAGAGTGGTCAGGGAGATCATTTGAAGTTGCAGGAAGAATGGCGATAGAAACCTCTAGGTAAGAGAGACTAGGACTGTTCTGTGAACTGAAAGGGTTATATGCGGCTCTAGTGAAGACTGTCACGTAAAAGAACATAAAGAAAATTGCTTGTTTTCAAAAGATAAAAAGAAACAAGTGGCAACAAAGGTCTAAGGAAAAGAAAATTCTTTTATATGAATGGCAGGAATGTGAATTTGTATAAGAATTGTGGAAAACAATATGGATGTCATTGAGAAAATGACACTGAAATTTCTCTTCCTAGTATGTATCTATAGGGGATGAAATCAGTACTTTTATAGAGACATGTGGAGTCCCGTGTTCATAGCAGCGCCATTCACCATGGATGAGAAGTGGAAATACTGGATAGAGATTTGGATTCATGCAGTTGTTCTCTGCTGCTATGCTTTGGAAAATATGGAGGGAGTCAGATATGACATAAACATAATTAGTCCTTTCCTCTCAAACTCATTTTTAATTAAGAAAAATTTTCCATTCATTTTACACACCAATCAAAGATCCCCCTTTTCCCTCCTCCTGCCTCCCCAGCCTCCCCCTCCCAACCCACCCCCCATTCCCTCCCACAAGAAGGCAAGGCCTCTATATTCAGTAGGGGAAAGTCCAGACCCCGCCCTCTGCCTCAAGGCTGCACAAGGTGTCCCATCATAGGTAGTGGGCTCCAAAAAGCCAGCTCATGCACCAGGGATGGATTCTAATCTCACTGCCAGGACCACCCCCCTCCAAGCAGATCAAGCTACACAACTGTCTCACCATGCTGAGGGCCCAGCCCAGTCCCATGTAAGCTCTACAGCCCTTGATCCAACTTTCATGAGTTCCCACTAGTTTGGTTTGGTTGTCTCTGCAGGTTTCCCCATTATGATCTTGATGCCCTTGCTCATGGAATCCCTATTCTCTCTTTTTGACTGGACTCCTGGAGCTCTGCCTGTGTTTTCTCAATATATACGTGTGTGTGTGTGTGTGTGTGTGTGTGTGTGTGTGTGTGTGTGTTCTCTCAATATACATCAAGAACCTCAACATCAAGATTTCAAGAACTATTTACCTTTCTGATTTCTGAAGAGTTTCCTGACACATTGTAGGAACACAACAATTGTTAGGAATCAGTAAATTTTTACTTACAGAGGAAGTAGTGCATTCAAAATCTAACTAAGATTTATATCTTAGTGTCAATAGAGGTCTGGGAAAATGTGTGTTACTCTGTTTAATTGTCATTATTATGAAATATGTGGCATAAACAATTTTTAAAAGGGAAGAATTTTCTTGGCTTATAATTTCATAGGATTCAGTCCATGGTTACTTGGACCCATGCATTTCAGCAGAATATCATGGCAGCAGCAGTGTGTACTAAGTAGAGGAGCTTCTTCACTTGATAATGGAAAGGATGCAGAGAGAAAATAAGCAGGCAACAGACCAAGGTATAGCCCTAAAGGCATGCCATCAAAGGCTTGCTTCCTCCAAATTGTCCCCAACTATTACATGTTACCACTCCAAATAATGACATCATAGTATGAATATATCAAGGAATTAACTAATCCATTGCTTAGGTTAGATCTTTTATGACCCAATCACT
This sequence comes from Peromyscus melanophrys, assembly GCA_902168415.1. Taxonomy (NCBI): domain Eukaryota; kingdom Metazoa; phylum Chordata; class Mammalia; order Rodentia; family Cricetidae; genus Peromyscus; species Peromyscus melanophrys. Next base: position 17,210 of record CABHPR010116332.1, read on the forward strand.
TCTCAAAAGCCTAGCAATTAACATCTAAAATGAGTTTCTGGATTACATTTCATATTCAAATTACAACAAGAGTCATCATTTAGGATATGGGAGAAAGTGAAAATATGCTACTGTTCCCTTAATAATATAATTTATCCAGTCTCACACATTAAAGACATTAATCTTGTTCATTGTTTCTCAGAAGGAACTTTGAGAACTAACTGGGAGTGCTTATATTTATCTAAAAAATGAAATACACTTATACAACTAAACTGGTCATTTTTGTCCCAGGTTTATACCACGTTTTACTACTTTTATGTGACCACAAAGCAAGGAGCTATGTATAATAACCTACCACATTACATTATTTGACTGCCTACTATTTTTCAGATCACGTCTTACCAGGCTGGCCTCTAATTAGTGTTCCTACTGTTTCAGCCTTCCAAATTCTGAGATGAACACACCATATATGGCTGATTACATTATTAACATTATATGCTCTTCAACTAAAAAGTATGAAACATGCAATAATGAAGGACATGCAATCGAATATGCAGGGATGAGGAGGAAATGGGTGATTGAAATTATTTCTTGGTAAGTACAGATTTTGAATTTACTGGACAAAGATACTCGACCTATAGTCTGTCCTGCCTACAGGATGTTCTAGGGTAGGGGTGGTGCAGAGATTTTTGGGGAGGCCAAGCAATGACTGTTCCAGCCTCAGACCCATGCCATGAGAGTGAGCCTATCCCTGACACTACATAGAGCTCCAGAACCAAGAAACTGCATGGCCCAGAGACCTAGGATAGAACCAAACATGACTGGAAAAAAAATTCAATGTAATGATGCCTAACGATATTCTGCTTACTCATAGGTTAGTGCCTAGCCCAATTGTCGTCAGAGAGGCCTCATCCAGCAACTGATGGAAACAGATGCAGAGACCCACAGCCAAACATTATGTCAAGCTCTGGAAATCCTGCAGAATAGAGGGAGGAAAAATTGGAGGAGCTAGAGAGGTCAAGGACATCATAAGAAAACCCACAGAATCAACTAACCTGGGCTCATAGGAACTGAGAGAGACTGAAGAGACAACCAGGAAGGTTGCATGGGACTGACCTAGGCCCTCTGCATGTATGTGACAGTTGTATAGCTTGGTGTTCTTGTGGGACTCCTAACAGTTGGCGAATGGGCTGTCTTTGACTCTTTTGCTGGCTTTTGGGGCCCTATTCCTCATATTGGGTTGCCTTGCCTAGCCTTAGTACATGGAGGGGTGCTTAGTCTTACTTGTGGTGATATTGTGTTCCCCAAAATATTGTGCACCCTAATAAACTTATCTGGGGTCAGATAACAGAACAGCCACTAGATATAGAGGCCAGAAAATGGTGGCACACACAACTTTAATCCTAGCATTCCAGAGGCAGAGATCTGCCTGGATCTCTGTGAGTTCAAGGCCACACTGGAAATAGCCAGGCGTGGTAACAAGAGCCTTTAATCCCAGGAAGTGGTGTCAGAAAGCAGAAAGGTATATAAGGCGCAAAAACCAGGAACTAAGCTGGTAAAGCTTTCAGGCTTTGGAGAAGCAGTTCAGCTGAGATCCATTTGGATAAGGACACAGAGGCTTCCAGTCTGAGGAAACAGGATCAGCTGAGGAACTGGTGAGGTGAGGAGGCTGTGGCTTGTTCTGCTTCTCTGATCTCCCAGCGTTCACCCCAATAACTGGCACCAGGTTTGTTTTTATTAATAAGACCCTTTAGGATTCATGCTACACTTACTGCAACTTGATATGTTGTTTTTGTTGAAATCCATAGGAGGCCTGCCCTTTTCTGACTAGAAATGGAGGAGGAGAGGATTGGGCAGGCAGAGGAGAGGTAAGGGGAGGGGTCTTGGAGGAAAGAAGGTAGGAGAAACCAAGGTTGGATGTAAAATAAATAAATAAAATTTAAAAATAAAAGACAAAAGAAAGTGCATATTTTGGACTTGCTGGACAAAGATACTAAATGGGGTATGTATTTTCAAATACCTAAAGAAAATTGTGTGTGTGTGCGTGTGTGTGTGTGTGTGTGTATGCAAAATATGAAAATAATGGCTCACTAAACAGAGAAAACCAACAAGAATATATAAATTCTTAAAAAGTCATAGAAATTTAGGAACCTAAACATATGGAGTTTTGGGTCTATCACAGTACAAGTCCCTGTGTTTGAGCCCTAGTGCCTCCCCAAAAGAAAAGACAAGAAGGAACATATAAAAATCATGAAAACTCAGCTAGGCGGGGGTGGCACACACCTTTAATCCCAGCACTCAGGAGGCAGAGCCAGGTGAATCTCTGTGAATTTGAGGCCAGCCTGGTCTACAGAGCGAGATCCAGGACAGGCACCAAAACTACACAGAGAAACTCTGTCTTGAAAAACAAACAAACAAAAAACCCAAAAAACAAAACAAAACAAAAACAAAAAAAGAACGAAAAAAAAAAAGAAAACTCACTAGAATGGCCTGTATTAGTCTTTTCATGCTGACAGAGAAAAGTATTACCGACTGTTTGGCTTAACAAACAGATTTATTTTTTTCACAAGCCTGGAGGCAAAGGCCTAAAGTTAAGCTGCCGGTAAAATCTATTTCTCCTGAGATTTCTATCTTGGCAAAAATGCCAGTCTTTAAATCTTTAGAACCCATAAGTCTCCTATTCTATAAACACACACACACACACACACACACACACACACACACACACACACACACACATTGTGTGTGGCAGTATAGTCACACATATGTGTAGTTACCTAGATTGTCAAGAATATGCTAAATCTTTTCAGTGTACTGATGAAATTGTATCTTCATTATTTTAAACTTTACTATCTCTTTGCTCCAGCTGTTATCACTACCTTAGGCAGATAACAGTTTAATAATAGGCACTGATGGTTTTCAATAAACACTCTAGGGAAATGAAAGTTATTCACGGGCAACTTCAAGACAAGTCAAGTGCAGAAAAGCCCTCTAAGCAGGGTTTCTAAGTAACTTCCGAACAGGTCCAATCATGTTCAGTAACAGGAACATAATCATTGTTAGAAATGCTATCTGACTCCTCCAGTGGCTTCTGGGTGACTGATTTTCAATAAGATTGTGGAGTTACTTCTAAGAGGGCCACAGAACTAAAAAGAAAGTCACAAGATTAGGGAAAGTAGAAATGGCACAGGTTTGCCATGCTTCTTGTTTTGAACAAATACTACTGAGATGTGTTGGTTCTGTTAATTTCAAAGTTAAGTTTTGTTAATTTTGAAAATGTTGATGTTGACGATTTCCATCTACAATCTTATCGCTTTTGTAAGCAAGGGAGGGTAATTTCAGGGTCTTTACTTTGTCGTACCTGCTGACCTTATTACTTTCTCTTAGTTCTGGTTTAGAATAGTTGTGATCCTACAAGTTTGTAGATGTAACCAACCATCTTATTAAATAAGAAACACAGAGCCAATGTAAAGATAAAAGCCCAAGAGGTCAGAGCTAAGAGCCTTACCCGCCTGCTGCCAGCTAGCCTCTTCAGCCAGGAGACCTCTCCAAAAAGGGAGCTACTTCCTGTCTGTCTTTAAATACACTCTCTGTTCTGCCTTCTCATTGGTTGTAAACCCAACCACATGACTGCCTTGTCACTGCCTGTCTGTACAGACCTCCAGACACACATTGGAGCGTGTGTCTCCATTGCGGTTGTATCCTTGAACACACAGAGATCTACCTAGCTCTGCTTACCAAGTGCTGGGATTAAAGGCGTGTGCCTCCTCCAGCAAATCCCACCAGCGTGCACCACCACAACCGGCTTTCGCTATGGCTTGCTAATAGCTCTGACCCCTAGGCAACTTTATTTATTAACATACAAATAAAATCACATTTCAGTACAAATAAAATACCACTATACAAGTTATTTTTTTTTATCATTTCAGTGTTTGAAAAAAATAGCAACATTAATTTATAGCTTACTATACAATGATTTGATAAATATATTATAGAAGTCATTTTTGGTTTTGTTTTGCTTGGTTCTTTGTTCTTAATACATTTTAAATAAAATAGGATTGTATCACTTTCCCCTTTCCCTTTCTTCCCTCCAAAGCCTTCCAAGTGCCCTCCCTCCCACACCTCTCATGCTCCCCCTCACTCTCAAATTGATAGCCAATTTTTCTTTGATTATTTTTGTTACATACGTGTGTGTGCATGTGTGTATGTTTGTGTATGTAAAAACATATAAATATAGCCTGCTGAGTTTCCTTTCATTTTTTGTGTGTATATAGTTTCAAGGCTGATCACTTTGTATTGGTAACCAATAAAGGGACTCATCCCAGGGGAAGGTTAATTCTCCCTCTCACAGCATTCATTAGGTGATTGTAGTTGATATCCTAGGAGTGGAACTCTGAAAATTTTTCCCTTCCTTGTTAGCATGTCTATTGATATTGCCATTTTCCAGGTCTTGCTTATGGAGCCTTTTCTAAGAGAGATAGTCACACAGTAGACTTCCTGGTCTTCTTGCTCTTACAATCTTTCCATCATATGTTTGTTAAACACCTAATATGCACCAGATTCTGTTCTGGGGACCTAATATGATCACTCTGGATTGCAAAAGAGCATGGGAAGCAGTAACAGGATTTAGTGAGTTATAAGACAAAGGTGTGAATTTTGGAGTGGGATGGGTTGAGGAGGTACTTGGGGGCAGTCAGGGAGAAAATAGGGATCAGCATGATCATATTTCACTATATACATATACAAATTACTAAAGGGGAGAGCTATATAACACCATTTTCTCCCAAGGCTCATGGATCATTGTAGAAGACAGGGTAGAAAGTTGGAAGAGTGGTGGGTGACCACAACAAACAGTGTTTTCCAGGCACAAGAGGGCAGTTGCACATGGTCACTCATAGAAGTTGAGATAGCATGCATGGTACTTGTACAAGCTTAAGTTGGACAGAATCTGAGAATGAAGATGGGGTGAACAAGAGGTCCAATCCCCAGCTGAGGAGCTGTTGGTAACTAACAGATGCTGGAAAAGTAGAATTTAGCTTTCTTTAAGGGTATGTATGACTACTAAGAAGGCCACCGTGCTTCAGTGGATGTCTGAATACTCGAGAATATATGGGTATCATAAATTGGACTTAATGAGTTTAAAAATCTTAAAACACAAAGTTGGGTGGGTATAAAAGGAGGTGGATGTGGGAGTATTTAGAGAGAGTAGATGAATATGATTAAAATGAGTGTATGAAATTTTCAAAGAATTAATAAAAATATTTTAAATAATTAAAAATTAATAAAAAATTAGATCATATATACATATATATATGAGGATTTAACTGATGAAATGTCAACCGATGGTAAATGATGGCTGGGGAAGATAGAGCCAATTTTCCTTATTGTGTCTCACATTTTCACTTTCTCATTACTGTGAGCATGGCCTACAAACTTCACAGAGCTCCACCTCTTCTGATATCCAGAAACCTCACTGTCATTTCCTGATCTTGCCTCAGGCAATAAAAGGACACAGTTTAAGCAAAGAAGTGGAATAATTTTCTATCATTTTTCTCTCAGGCATATAAATTCAGATCAGAAGCAGTTCTCATGATAATTCTTTATGGGTAAACATCAGAGGGCTCAAATAGCCTTTTGAAGCCATCTTTCAAGTTCACTCTATTTTTCCATGTTTACAAATGTCTCATTTCATTACTCAGCTACCTGTAAAGAAGGTATCCTCTAAATGACAATGTCAGTGAATAAAGAAAAATTCTAAACCATATATGGCACAATTCTTTAAAGTGTTGAAAGATACTAAACACATTGTGATGGAAACTATCTTTAGATAAAGAAAATCAGAATGCAGAGGATCCTCAGAATAGAAAGGACTCAATTTTTGTGGCTTGTTTCAGTGATCTTTCTATTCTCCTGTGCTTTCCATGCAGGAATTTTGGTACTTCTTGTGGATTACACACACCCAATTAGGTGGAAGACATCAGGAGGTAGTGAGCCTTAGAAGAGAGGGACAAGCTACTGCGCGTTCCAGTGGGATGTCATTTATGGGTGACGAGCTTATTGCTGCTTAGCGATTTAAATGTATGTGAGGAGAGACAGTAGAGACCTTAGGAACGGGTTCTTAGTGAACTCTAGTAGAAAAAAAGCATTTTGAGGGAAAAAGAAAACAAATTAAAAGAGAATACTAAAAAGCTTTTTCTGGTGGTTAGAATACAGTATGTTCTCCATATATCTCCATATATATCACACATATTAATGATATGTAATAATGGGTTCAATATGACATTTGCATACATGGATATAATGTACTTTGATCATATTTACTTCACATTACCTTCTTTGGTTTACCTCCCATTTCTGCTGATCCCTTTCCTCTGATCCTAACAATAAGTAACTATCTATCCATCTTCAGATAAGAGAGAGGCCTTGTGATCCACTTTCCCTTCCATGAAGGAAGGTAGAGGGGCCCAATCTAGTTCAGGTAAGCAAAGTTTCTCTGAGTTCAGCAGTGCAAGTGCCATGACCATTTCCTTGCATTCTACAGCATTCCACACTTCCTTGCAGCTAGTAAATTTGTTCTGCCTCCTCTTCTGTAATGCTTGCTGGGTCTCAAAGAGGATAACATAGATGGTCCATTTAGGGCTGAACACTGAATATGTATTTATTCTCTATACTATGATCAATTAGGAGTCACTCTAGCAACTGCTGCACAGTACTTAAAAAGATTCTCTGAGCAAAGCAACACTAATCTTGGTGCATGAACCTAAATATTTAGAGAACACAATTTTATAGTCACATTGTGCTCATTAATCAAAACAACAGTATTATCTTATCCAGTATTGCTTTTATTTTTGGGACAAGGTCTTACTGTGTGTCCCAGTCTGGCCTTGAATTTATGCTCCTCCTTCCTTGGGCTCCAGAATGATGAGATTATAGGCATGATGCTATAGGATGTCTTTCTGTATGCTGTGAATATATGTTGCTCTGATTGGTTGATAAATAAAACACTGATTGGCCAGTAGCCAGACAGGAAGTATAGGCGGGGCAAGCAGACAAGAAGAATTCTGGGAAGAAGAAGGGCTGAGTCAGGAGCTGTCAGCCAGACACAGAGGAAGCAAGATGACAAGGCAGAACTGAGAAAAGGTACCAAGTCACGAAGCTAGACATAAATAAGAATTATGGGTTAAATTAAGTGTAAGAGCTAGTCAGTAATAAGCCTGAGCTAATGGCCAAGCAGTTATAATTAGTATGAGCTTCTGCGTGATTATTTTGTAAGTGGGCCACAGGACTGCAGGGGCCTGGTGGAACCAGAGAAACATTCCAGCTACATTTGGCACTCACCATTGGGCATTGATCCACATAGACCTAAGAAAGCTCAAAGATTCTGAATGCACAGAAATGGAGCCATACTAGGCTTCCTAGTCTCACAGTCTCATGCCAGCAGCAGAGCAGACTCATCTCCCAACAGCTGCCTGTGATATGGAGCTGGCTGCCAGCCACCATAAGCTAATCAGCATGGCAGATTCCTGCAGTGGTACACAGTTGTGTCTCCAAGCCACTCAGTGCACTGTGTGGTAGATTTAGCTTTTGCTAGTACAGAAAAAAAAGAGGTTTCTGGGCTACATGCTGCTGGATGGAGGCATGGACCCACTGCCTCCCAGAGCCAGCAGAGAGCATGTCTCCCAGAGCTGGTGGTGAATTGTCTGGGCCATGTTGAAAAGCTGAGATGGGCGGAGTCAGCAGCCAAGGCTGCTGCTTCAGTTCTGCCACTTTGCAGTTTAAAGCAATAGATTCACAATAAGACAGATTCAGATGAAACAAGCCTCTAAACAGTTTACAATGTATGTAAAACTGTACATAGGCTTGGAAGAGAGAGGAAAATGAATATAGACAGATGTATAAAGAAATAGATAGTTTTAAAAATAAAGTCTTTAAAGAGATGGTAAAAGTAACATAAAAAATAAGCCACTTAAAGATGGAAATCACACATACAGTCTGGATTATATTGTATTTGAGATTTTAACTGCAGAAAGATATTTGATTGTAAAGGCTGCTGAATTACATATATATTTAAAGGTATCTTGACATCAAAATTTATGTCTAAGGATACATTGCTTTGGAGAAGAGGTTCTGCTTTTGTTTCCACAGAAGATGAAAATCTATGGATTGCTTCCAAGCTAATATGCTTTGATCAAGGAAGACCCCCTGAGAGGTCTCCAGATGATCCAACACCCAGAACAGTTTCAAGGCAACTGGCTGAGAGAATACAGCGTCACAGACTACTACAGTCAGGACTTGAGCATAATTCTTAATTTTCTCAGGATCCCCATAAGATTGCCAAAGCCCCCGTCCAGCAGGAAGTGGTATGAGAAGCTACATCCAAATTCCCAAAATATTGTTTATAAATGTTTATTTTTATTTAAAGGGGGTTGATTATAAATGCAATCTCTTCCAAAGAAGAAAAGGGGATATAGATATGATAGGACAAAGAGTAACAACTTGTTTTACATTGCAATAGATTTTAGTTTATTGATACAAATTTAATTCTGTTATACTGTACATATATTTCTACTCTCATTTAAAGTATTATGTTTATGTAACTCATTTAAGTTGTAATGGATAATTAAGAAATACAGATTAATAATTAGTCTTCTATGATAGTCAAACTTATGTTAGTTAAGTTTTCTAGGTATATATATATATATATATATATATATATATATATATATATAATTCAATTAGGTAGGTAATCTTCAAACACTTCAAATACACAGAATATGGCATTTAAAATGTTTTAAAAACTTAGATTTTCTGGACAGTGAGACACATCTGCTCCTGGCAGCACCAATGTACTTCAAAGAGAAAGGTAGGCATTGAAGAAACTCCATATGGAGTTTTTCTTCTTCTTGGCAAAAATAGTCTTTTGGGCAAGAGGCTGCTCTTGCCTGGACAGCTGATAATATGTTGTATATACTGGACATGCAGGACCCATAGAAAGGTAACCACCGAACTTTGCAAGGTGAGATGGTCCTTAAGGTTCCTGCTTCACAGATGAAACTGCCAGACATTCTACAAGACACATAGAGAAGTGACTGAGAGACTCTAGGCCTATAGAAGAAGGATGTCCCACTGTTGCAGAGGTGTTGCTGGAAAATTTCTCTCGAGCTCCCAAGTCCCGCCAGCTCCCAAGTCCCGCCAGTCCCAGAAACCACTTACAAAATAAACACACAGACGCTTACATTATTTAAACTGCTTGGCCATTAGCTCAGGCCTATCATCGTCTAGCTCTTACTCTTATATTTAGCCCATTTCTATTAATCTCTACTTTGCCACGTGGCTCGTGGCTTACCGGTACTTTACATCTTCCTTGTTCTGGCCGCGGCTCCAGGCAGTCTCCCTCCTTTCACCTTCCCGTTCCCTCTCCTCCCTTCTCTGTTAGTCCCGCCTATACTTCCTGTCTGGCTACCGGCCAATCAGTGCTTTATTGATACAGAGTGATATCCACAGCACAGAGGAACTTTGGGTAATTATCCAGGTAGCCAGCTGTTTCTGTCATTCTAGATTTTTAGAAGTTGCTTACACTGCTCTTCTTGTTTACTTAGGTAATATATTACTGAGGTCTTTGATGTAGTTGAAGACTAGATAGTTATAATTATCCTTGGTTATGATAAAAGATAAGTTAGATATGAAACCTTAGGCTCACAAATATAGGATAAATAAAATATTTTCATTGAATCAGCAATATATAAATAGACTACATATTGTAACTATAACTCTTGCTTGATAACTGTTTTGTTATATTTAATTTTACTAGGTTAAAGTTAAAACCTTCCTTTTTGATTAGATAGGGAAGTGGTGTAGGATGTCTTTCTGTATGCTGTGAATATGTGTTGCTCTGATTGTTTGATAAAAAGCTGCATTGGCCTATAGCAAAGCAGCTTAGAGGCAAGTGGAAAATCCAAGAGATAGGAAGAGAGACAGGAAGAAGGAGGGAGAGATGCCAGCCACTGTTGAAGGAACAGCATGCCAGCAAATTGGTAAAGCCATGGAACACGTGGCAAAACATAGATTAATAGAAATGGGTTAATTTAAGATATAAGAGCTAGTTAGTAAGAGGCTTGCTGTAGACCAAACAGTTTGAAAATAATATAAGCCTCTGTGTGTTTATGTGAGACCAAGCAGCCGTGGGACGTGGGAGGGAGAGATTTGTCCTAACAGCGGCCAGGCAGGACAAAGGAAAACTTCTGGCTAAAGCATGAGCTCTCATGCTTGACTACAAATTGTTCTGAAACAACACTTTTGCAGTAAATTCTATTGCTTGATTGGTGTCAAATAGATCAAGCTTATTATTATTATTGTGCAAATATTCTATACTTTTGGGATTTATTTGTTTTATCACTTTACTAAAGGACTGTACAAAACCTTCTGATTTTAGATTCATTAAGTGTTTCAGTTTTGCTTCATGTTTCTTGAAGCATTGTTTGTTGTTAGGTATACATGGGTAGATGTGTATGTTCTTGATAGTTTAAATGGTGTCATTATGGAGTGCATCATTCTATATTAAGAATGCTATTTTTCTTTCAGTGTATTGTCTGATAATTACTTAGTATGTTGGCGTTGTTTTGCTTAGTATTCGTGTCTTATAAATTCTACTCTTTTATCTTTGCATGGTCTGTGGCTTTATGTCTGAAGGCTGTATCTATTACATGTAGAGTTGGGGGCTCCATTTTAGTGAGACTGACAGTCTGCTTTTAGTTACAATACTTAATTCATGTACATCTAAACCGTCTGTTTTTCAACCTAACAATTAGCATTTTGTGAGGACTGTTTATTCTTGACTTGTTCTTTCCTCTCCTTCCTTAACATTTGTCAGTTGTTTAAACAGTATTTTTTGTATCAGTTCTCTTGGGTAAATTGTATAATTTAGCTTTATTTTATACTGGCTAGAATGACTATATAGTACTCAGCTGTAACTTCAAGATAATTTTGTACAATTTGATGAAAAATTCAGGTACCTATCAATGGGACAATTTCATTTAAATCTTTTTTCTGCTGTCAAAAGCTTGCATTTTTAAATTTCATTTTATTTATTCATCCTATTTAGATAAGTTCCCAATATACAGCTTCTTCTTTGCCTTTTATTGAATGAACAGTATTTTTAAAGAAATGCAATATATGTAGCACAGAAAAATATTCAAATTATCTTTTGTGATTCCCCATATGTTTACCCTTTCTCGTACTTTGCAGTCCTTCCTGCAGCTCTTGGTTTCTGTCAGATTTAATTCCCATTTAGACTGAAGTATCATTTTTAGTATTGCTCATATTGTTTGGAAAAGATGAATTGCCAAAGCTTTTGTCTACCTAAAATATATTTTATTTTGCTGTCATATGTGAAGGATATTTTTGCTGAATATAGGATTCTTGATGGGTAGCTGTTTCATCCAGAGCATTTGAAAAATGTGTGTACCTCGTTTTCTGCTTGGTCATTACTATCAAGAAATAAGCTAGAACTCTGGTCATGAACAGTCATCGAAATAGGGAAGGAGAAACATTGCAATTATTTTGTGTTAGTCATAAGTATAGTTTTAATATAGATTTTCTCTGTTTGGGTTGAAGCAGCTGAAGCATGAATTGCCTAATTATGTACTTGGTTTTTTCAGTGTATCCTTTATGTGAGTTGGTGAAATTGGTGTTTTGTAGCTTGGTAGCATCCACTGTTTCATTTTATTTTATTTTATTTTATTCTTCTACAGTTAATTTTTTAGAAGATTCTCAGATGTATTCTCTTAAAATCCTTCTTATCTCTCTACTCCTGGGATTCTAATTATGGACATGTGATATGATGTTACTCCAACAGATCTCATTTACTTTATTCTGTTTGCTTTTACCTTTGTTGCATTCCCTTGATAATTTTCTCTGTTGTATTCAACCTGTTATAGGCACAAATAACCAGGTTTACCTTTCCATACTAATCTTACAGTTTTCAGTGTATCATCCCTACTTTTAATTTTGTGTTGTTTTTCTTTTTTTCTACACATTTATCTAATGAAATTTATATTCCCATATAGCATGCTATTTGCCCTTTCTACCACAGCCCTTGACATTAAAACATACTTATTTTAGAAGTATTTTGTGTTAATTTGACTCCATGGCTATCTTTTAGTTTGAGACAGGGTTTATTTGTGTAGCCTTGGCTGTCCTGGAACTCACTCTGTAGATCAGACTGAGCTTGACTTAGAGATCTGCCTGTCTCTGACTTCCAAATCCTGGAACTAAAGGCCTGCACCACCACTGCCTGGCTTATCAACTAATTTTTTGAGTAACAAAATTAGGTCCTCTTCTGAGTCTCACTATGTAGCTCCGTCTTAAACTCACTATGTAGATGAGGCTGGCCTCAAACCCACAGAGGTCTGCCTGCCTCTGTCTCCCAAGTGCTGAGATTAAAGGCATACGCCACCACTGCCCAGTGAGTTTGCCATGCTTAGCTTTTCTTGTTTAGGCACCACATATTCCTATTTTTTTTTTTAGTGTGATTTAACTTCTTGTTACTTACTATATGTTATAACTTCCAAAAAATCAGTTGCTGAACTAGTGATGTGCACAAAAAAAAATGTACAGGTATACTCACTTTGGTAACACTGTTTGGTCCTTTGGCTTTGCTTTACATTCGTTTTGATTCAGTTTATAAAAGCATGTCTATATCCTGAGGATTGTTGGAGATTTGAGCACTGATGTGACTCTGGAGCTTTTTTCCCCAAACACATTTTAGCTTTGCTAATAGTTTTTGGAGCTTATGGAACCTTTTCTTTGCTTTACAACTTCCCTCATCACCTTCATTTCTATGGGGCTCTTGAGTTGTCTATTCTGCTATAGGCCTTCACTTCAGTCCGTTCTCTGACAGCCAGAGTGCACCAAAGTGCTTTCTGTCTCCCTGCTCTTGTGCCTGCTGTTAGAACAGTTCATCTGTGCAATCAGTGAAGGCCTGTGATCAAGACTTTGTGGCTGAATAGGTGATGACTGCTACTTTGTCCTGTAATATTTGTTGCTCCTTACGAGAGTCTCAGCCATCATGCACACCTGTGCTTGTCAAACAATTTTAAAATTTCTCTTAGTTTTTCACTGCTGCTGTCTTTGTCAGTTTCTGCTTGTGCCTTTTTGTCCACATAAGATAAAAGTGTATACAGATTACTTCTTTCAGTGTAAGCTTTTGTCACTTGGGAGAGGCTATGTACTTTGCTTTCATTGATGTTCTTAACTCTCTGATGATTTTTCCAAATTTTTATTTATTTTCATTATTAGGGTGGTAATAATGTCATTTTGTAATTTTCTACATTTGATTAAAGTATTTATACATCTTTCTTAAATGTATGGAAACCCTGACAATCATAACAATGCTCAGCAGGCTAATCCTGAAGGATACACTAATCCGTTTGTGTTCAGCTATGCTCATGCTATTTCCTACATTCCAGTTGTGTTGTTTCTGTTTGTTTGAGAATTCTTCTCACTATGTAGCTCTGGTGGGCCCAGAACTTACTATGTAGATCACACTTTCCTTGAATTTGAGGACGATCCTCTTGCTACTGTGTCCCAAGTACTGAGTCTATAGGCATGAACCATCATGCCAAACTCTTAGATACAGAAAAAGAAAGACATGTTTTAAGTGAATTATTAATAATGTTATCATATGTTTTAATGCAAGAAAATCTCATGGTAAGCTTCTGACTTTCTGATTTTGTGACAGAGCTTGCTGCTAAATTTAATGCCGAACTAAATTTGCCTCCTAATTATTCTCAAATAGGAATTCATAAACAGCAGTTTCATCCTCTAATAGTAGCCTTTTGTGATGTGACCTGAAGTCCTTTTCTTACTTGGGAAAATATCAGTATGTCTGGGCTTGAATTAGGAACCCTTAAAAAAGAAAATCAATGATCGTTTTCTTTTGTCTCAAAATTTAAGGGCTATAACTATGAAAATCTGTTAAACTATAAAAATAACCGTTTTAAATGAATACATACCTGTTTTTTCATATAATTTCATGTGATTGTCTGCATATCTGAGGAAATAGGAAGCCCTCATTTATGCTTCTTGATTTAACCAAATCTTAACATTTCCCAAAAGATCCAAATGACCTTGGGCCATAGTGATTTCTTTGTTGTTGTTTTGTTTTGTTTTTATATCTCAACATTTATTTATTTATTTATTTATTTATTTATTTATTTATTTATTTATATCATTTTACATACCAACCACAGATTTCCCTCTCATCCCTCCTCCTGCTCCCTCCCACCTTCCCTTCCTACTCCTCATCCCCTCCTCCAACAGGGTAAGTTCTCCCATGGGGGGGACAGCTAAGCCTGGTACATTCAGTTGAGGCAGGACCAAGCTCCTTCCTGCTTTATCAGGGGTGAGCAAGGTGTCCAATCACAGGTAATGGGATCTAGAAAGCCAGCTCATGCACCAGGGATAGATACTGATCACACTGCCAGCGGCTCTTCAAACAGACCTAGCTACACAACTGTCTTCCATATGTAGAGGGTTTAGTCCAGTCCCATGCAGGTTCTACAGCTGTCGGTCTAAAGTTTGTGAGTTCCTTTGAGCTTGGTTCAGTCATTTCTGTATATTTCCCCATCGTGATATTTACCCCACTTGCTCGTATAATCCCTCTTCCCTCTCTTCAGTTGGACTCCTGGAGCTCGGCCTGGTGCTTGGTTGTGGATCTCTGCACCTGCTTCCATCAGTTACTGGATGAAGGCTCTATGATATCAGTCAGGGTATTTACCAATCTGATTACCATGGTAGGCCAGTTCAGGTACCCTCACCACTATTGCTAGTAGTCTAATCTGGGGTCCTTAGGGATTCCTGGGAATTTCCCCAGCACCAGGTTTCTCCTTTACCCCATAATGTATCCCTCTATCAAAATATAGCCAGAACCTGGAAGCAACCTAGATGCCCCTCAACCGAAGAATGGGTAAAGAAATGTGGTACATTTACACAATGGAATATTACTCAGCTATACAAAACAATGACATCATGAAATTTTCAGGCAAATGGATGGAACTAGAAAATCTCATCCCCAGTAAGGTAACCCAGACTTAGAAAGACAAACATAGTATGTACTCACTCATAAATGTATACTAGATGTAAAGCAAAGGATAATCAGCCTACAACCCAGAGCTCCAGAGAGGCTAGGAAACAAGGAGGACCCTAAATGGGATGTACAGATCACCTTGGGAAGGGGAAACAGAGGGGATCCCGGTAAGTAAACTGGGGATGAGGAAGGGGGGCAATAGAGGAAAGGGGATGGGAGATAAGAATATGATGATTTTTTATCTGTAGAGTACAACCCAGTTTGATATATATCATTACTCTTTCATGTGTCAAATAACCTTTGAAAAATGTTTTTTCCTTCCAAGTAGAGACCTTGCCTTATTTCTCCACATTACAAGCATACAATTAAAATCTTACTAATTAAACATATTGGGATCACAGATTTTGAAAACAAGAATTCATGGGGCTTTATGAGCTAATGATGTACTTCTTAAAATTTTCATGACTAGAAATTCATTAGTTCTACTACCACATTAGTCAGACATATGGTTAATACTAACACATAAGAATATGTTGGAAATTTCATCTACATCCCTAATAAATTTCTCTGAGCTACAATGGTTATACTTTCAATAGCATCAAATAAATTCTTAGGTTAAATATTTTAAATTGCTTTATCTTTTATTAGCTTGAACATTGAAATTGGCTTTTGTGTTATGTTTTTATGATTTTAAACAAAGAGATGAAGACAAATACAATGATGAAATGTGGTTACAGTTTCTCTTTTGTTATTTTCAGAATTAATATCTGCTAATTTGAAGCCTTTATATATTTTTCTTTCCTAT
>CABHPR010116336.1:0-29003 GCA_902168415.1 Peromyscus melanophrys
ATCTTCTCCTGTAGAAACAAAAGCAAAACCTCGTCCCCAATGTAACACATATCCTGGTTTCCATTCTGAGGTCAGCACATCCTTAAAGTATATAGGTTGATTTAATTCTGTAGTTTTTTCTATTATCCAATGTCTCTCCGCAGCTGTTGTTCCTTTCTCATTGGCATTGAGAAAATTCAAAGTTAATAGAGCATTATGCAGTCTATTTCTGGGGGTTTTTGTTACCCCTTTCTGTTTATTTAGCATATCCTTTAGAGTTCTGTTTGATCTTTCTATAACTGCTTGACCTGTAGGATTATGTGGTATACCTGTAATATGCTTTATATCGTAATAAGCAAAAAACTGCTTCATTTTAACAGAGACATATGATGGAGCGTTGTCAGTTTTGATTTGTGCAGGTATACCCATGATGGCCATAACTTCTAACAAATGAGTGATTACAGAATCAGCTTTTTCAGAACTCAAAGCAGTTGCCCATTGAAATCCTGAATAAGTATCGATTGTATGGTGTACATATTTCAGTTTTCCAAATTCTGCAAAGTGAAACACGTCCATCTGCCAAATTTCATTCCTCTGAGTACCCTTTGGGTTACATCCTGCTGGTAATGGCGTTTGATTGTAGAAGGAACAAGTAGGACATTTCTTTACTATTTCTTTGGCTTGTTGCCAGGTTATGGAAAAATCCTTTTTTAAACCTTTACTATTGACATGATGTTTTTTATGAAATTCTGAGGCCTCCAGCACATTTCCTATCAATAATTTATCAATCTCATCATTACCTTGTGCTAGAGGTCCTGGCAGACCAGTATGAGATCGAATGTGAGTTATATTTAAAGGATGACTCCTTTTCCTGATGGTATCTTGTAATTGAATAAATAGTGAAGTTAATTCTGAAGCATCAGGGATAAATTCAGCAGTCTCAATATGTAATACCACTCTTTCAGCATACTGAGAGTCAGTCACTATGTTGAGAGGTTCTGAAAAATCCATTAATACCAACAGAATAGCATACAATTCCGATTTTTGAACTGAATTATAAGGACTTTGAACCACTTTACTTAAATTTTCTGATTTGTAACCTGCCTTTCCTTGTTTGTTGGCATCTGTATAAAATGTACGAACTCCAGATATGGGTTTTTCGCGTACAATTCGAGGCAAGATCCAATCAGCTCTCTTTATAAGATCAATTCTATCACTTTTGGGATATTTGCTGTTAATTTCTCCCAAAAAATTACTGCAAGCTCTTTGCCAAGGTTCACTTTCTGTCCATAATTTTTCAATGTCCTCCTTAGTTAAAGGTACGACAATTTCTGCTGGGTCTATTCCTGCTAATTGACGAAGTCTCAATTTTCCTTTCCAAATCAAGTCAGAGATCTTTTCCACATAAGTTTTTAATTTTTTATTTGGTTTATTTGGTAAAAATATCCATTCCAATATAATATCTTCCCTCTGCATTAATATTCCTGTAGGAGAATGCTTAGAAGGTAAAATAACCAAAATGCAATCCAGCTTTGGATCAATACGATCCACGTGTCCTTCATGTACTTTCTTTTCTACTAAGGCCAATTCTTTCTCAGCTTCAGGTGATAATTCTCTTGGACTATTTAAGTCCTTGTCACCTTCTAAAGTTTTGAACAAATTATTCAGTTCATCATTTTTTACTCCAACAATAGTTCGTAGATGAGAAATGTCTCCAAATAATCTTTGAAAGTCATTAAGAGTCTGTAGTCTATCTCTCCTAATTTGCACCTTTTGGGGTCTAATTTTTTGTAGCTCTATTTTATATCCTAAATAATTAATAGAATCTCCTCTTTGTATCTTTTCAGGAGCAATTTGTAATCCCCAGCAAGGCAAAATTTTCTTTACTTCTTCAAACATTCTTTCTAAAGTATCTGCATTTGAGTCAGCTAGTAAAATATCATCCATATAATGATAAATTATAGATTTGGGAAACTTTTTACGTATCACTTCTAATGGCTGTTGTACAAAATATTGGCACAGAGTTGGACTATTCAACATTCCCTGTGGTAGGACCCTCCATTGAAATCTTTTAACCGGTTGAGAATTATTATAAGTAGGCACTGTGAAAGCAAATCTTTCTCTGTCTTTTTCTTGTAAGGGTATTGAAAAGAAACAGTCTTTTAAATCAATAACTATGAGAGGCCATCCTTTTGGTAACAGAGTAGGCAAAGGAATTCCAGATTGTAGAGAGCCCATTGGCTGAATTACTTTGTTAATTGCTCTAAGGTCTGTTACCATTCTCCATTTACCAGATTTCTTTTTAATAACAAATACAGGAGAATTCCAAGGGCTGGTTGATTCTTCAATATGCTGAGCCTTTAACTGCTCTTCTACCAGCTCTTCTAAAGCCTGGAGTTTCTCTGTTGGTAAAGGCCATTGCTGAACCCATACAGGCTTGTCTGTTAACCATTTTAAAGGTAGAGCTGTTGGTGTCTTTGGGAGATCATCAGTTGTTGTGCCCTGTTCTTGTATAATATGGATGCCTGGTGACCACTCAGAATAATGCCTTCTAATATTTCTCTCAGAAGCATGTGCTAGATTATTATGTGTTTCTGAGACTGGAGGGATGTTAATCTGAGTATTCCATTGTTGCAACAGGTCTCGACCCCACAGGTTCATAGCTATGTTGGCCACATATGGCTTTAATTTACCTCTCTGTCCTTCTGGACCTATACATTCGAGCCATCTTGCACTCTGTTTTACTTGAGATAATGTCCCAATTCCTAACAATTGAACATTTACCTCCTGAAGAGGCCAAGTTGGATGCCAAAATTCTGGTGCAATTATGGTAACGTCCGCACCTGTGTCTACCAAACCAGACAACAAAACACCATTAATTTTTATCGTTAATTTTGGTCTTTGTTCATTAATAGAAGTTTGCCAAAAAATTTTCTTTATGTTTTTTCTTGAATTTTCTATTCTCTCTGTTTCATCATCCTGACCAGCATGATTTATTTCGATAGGCATTTGGTCATTTACTCACTCTGAGCAGGGGTTTCCTCTACGACTGCAGGAAAGGCTTGAACTGGATTTGCTGTGGGGGCCTCCAAGAGGCCCCTCTGGGAGTTTCCCGAAGCCTGAGGCAAAGGATTACCTTGTCTGTCCCTTGTTGATCTACATTCATTGGTCCAGTGTTTTCCCTTACCACACCTTCTGCATACTCCAGAAGGAAGGGGCATTCTGTTACCATTGTTCCTTGAAGAAACATTGTTCCTAGGAATGACCTGTTTACAGTCCCTTTTCAAATGTCCTTGCTTTCCACATCCAAAACATCTAACATTCCTCAAACCTTTTGAAATTGCTTCTCCTACCCACATATCATCATGCTCATGAGCCTCCACATTAACTGTGTCTCTAATCCAATCTTCCAAGGGTGCAGATCTTGCCTTTAATGGCCTGATTATTCTTTTGCATGCTGCATTCGCGTTCTCAAAGGCCAAAGATTCAATTATTATCCGACTAGCTTCTGAATCGGGGACCATTCTCTTTACTGCTGAAGCTAGTCTTTGTAAAAAATCTGTGAAAGATTCTTTTGGACCTTGTGTAACTTTTGTAAATGACTCAGCTTTTTTTCCTGGTTCCTCAACTCTGTCCCATGCATTCAAGGCTGCCGTTCGACATAGAATTAAGGTTTGGACATCATATAGACATTGTGTGTGTACTGAAGCATATTGGCCTTCTCTAATAAGCTGATCCTGGCAGACTTGTATTCCTTTATCCCTCCATTGTTTTTCTATGTTTTTAGCTTCATCCTTGAAGTAAATGTGCCACTGAATCCTCTGACTTGGCTCTAAAACAGCCTGTGTCAGTTCCTGCCAGTCCTGTGGTGTAATCCTATTATATGTCGACCAAGAGTTTAACATTTGCTTTACATATGGAGAATGCATGCCATAAGATACTATTGCCTCCTTAAACCTTCGTAAATCCAACATGTCAATTGGAGCCCAAATATTTTGTGTAGACATTTGATCAGGCGACTGCTGTACGGTTACCGGATAAATTTAGGGTGACTGTGTGAAAACAGGCTTTCTCTCTGTAACCTTATGATCCACAACTTCACTCTTAATTTCTTCTGTCTGAGTTTTTTCAGGTTTAACAAGTTTTTCTAAAACTGTCACCCTGGCACTTAAATTGACTATCTTTTTAAATAGTAAAATGAGTATAAACATGGTAATAAATTGCATAATCCGATCAATAGTAATCATCCCATACAGTTGTTCCATTGTCACACTGCCTAAAATTGCAAACAAAGCCCAATTTTCTTCCAATGCACACAGAAAACCCATTTTTTTTAAATGTGGAAAAAATTTCTCTTTTAAATAGTTTCCTTTAAAATATCTGATATGTTAATTGACTTACCAAATCTGTGCAGAACAGTAGAAATCCGAGGGAATTTCAAAACAGCCACCTAGTGTCCAAGGTGAAGAGAGAGAGAGAGAGGGAGAGAGAGAGAGAGAGAGAGAGAGAGAGAGAGAGAGAGAGAGAGAGAAGCCCTGGCTAAAAGCTTAAATCCAGACACATGTTCCCGCTTGAGCGGAGTCAGGCCTGGGCTAGACTTCCTTGAACTCCAACCACGTGCGTTGACTTTACAGACAGGGGCCCTGTTGGCACAGCAGACCTGAGTTGTTTGTAGCGCCGGCTTTAAAGCTAACCGGCTTTTAAGCTAACCGCTTGGGGCCTGAGGCCAAACCGACTCGGCCCCGGCTAGAGAGCTGGCCGTCCGGAGCCGGCCGTCCGGAGCCGACTGCCAAGGCGGAAAACCGGACCAGCCGCGGACCCGCAGCCAAGCCGAGTCAAGCGGTTTCTTGTGGATTCTTGTCACGTTGGGCGCCAAATGTAGATGTAACCAACTGCCTTATTAAATAAGAGACACAGAGCCAATGTAAAGATGAAAGCCAAAGAGGTCAGAGCTAAGAGTCTTACCCGCTTTTCCGCCAGCTAGCCTCTCCCGCCAAGAGACCTCTCCGAAAGGGGACTCCTTCCTGTGCGTTTGATTTTAAATAAGAGTTCTGTTCTGCCTTCTCATTGGTTGTAAACCCAACTACGTGACTGCCTCGTCACTACCTCTCTGTACAGACCTCCAAGTCTTCTATGGTTGGTATTGAGATTAAGGGCGTGTGTCTCCAATGCTGGCTGTATCCTTGAACACACAGAGATCTTCCTAGTTTTGCCTGCCGAGTGCTAGGATTAAAGGCGTGCACCACCACCGCCCTGGCTTTCGCTATGGCTTGCTGATAGCTCTGACCCCTAGGCAACTTTGTTTATTAACATACAAATAAAATCACATTTCAGTACAAATAGAATACCACTATATTCCAATTCATGAAGTGGGCCTTAAATTCAATTTTAAACAAGTGATTGGTTACTTCCATAACATGTATGCCTCTGTTGTACCAGTATAGGCCAACTGGATGCTATTGTAGGTAGCAAGGTTTTAGCTAGGTGAGACTGATTATTACCTTTCTCTTCTGGTAATATGTATGGTACCTTTGAGCACCATGAAAGCTATGATTCTTCACAGAAATTGAAGAATAAAATGCTTTCCATCAATTTGTTTAGTTCTATGTAAAAGACTGAGAATAGATTTCTATCTATCACACTGCAGAAAAATTAGGTCCTGATGGATCAAGAACCTCAACCAGATACCCTGAATCAATATATTCATTTCTTTAAATATCATACATGTTCCCATATCTGCTGAAAGCAGGAAGCTTGGCTTGTTTTCTAGAGATTATATGCAACAATCAAATTTGTGTCTATAAAGTTTTTTCATTTTTAACAACTTTATACAAACCCTCAATATTAATGAAGGTTTTTGTTTGTTTGTTTGTTTGTTTTTTGGCCTGAGAAATGCTCCTCTGCTAACTGGAGGGCATGAAACTATACATAAGAACATTTTGGCAGGCAATCAATTATTATAGTAGTTCACAAATTTGTCAAATATCATGCTAATACCTCAACTATCTTCCTTTTGAATTTTCAAATACTACATTTTCTTTTTATAAAAGTCTTGTGATTTCCTAGATGTATACAATGTACAATGATCACATTTCCCTCTAATTTCTTCAGGTCTTCCTCAATATGTCCCCCTTTGAATACCAACTGTGTCTTGATCTGTGTTTAATTTTTTCTATAATTTTGGCTTACTCTTTCAGTTTGAAATAACTGTATATATATTGTTGTATCTTCGGTGGTTTTTTCTTTCCTTTCTTTTCTTTTTTCAAATTGATTCCTTGACTGTTGTTCTAGAACAACACAATTTTCCTCAGAGCTCTAATATTTTCTTCATGAGTTATCACTTATTTGGCCATTATAATCTCTGTCCTTTCTCTAATTCTTTTTTTATAAATATTTTTATTTTATAATTAATTTAATTTTACATATTAGCCACAGATTCCCCTGTCCTCCGTCCTCCCACCCCTGAGCCTTCCACCCCAGTCCACCCCCCATTTCCACCTTCTCCAAGGCAAGGTCTCCCCTGGGGAGTCAGCCCAGCCTGGTAGATTCAGTTAAGGCAGGTCCAGTCCCCTCCTCCCTGCACCAAGGCTGAGCAAAGTGTCTCAGCATAGGTCCTAGGTTCCAAAAAACCTGCTCATGCACCACACACAGGTCCTAGTCCTACTGCCTGGGGGCCTCCTAAACAATTCAAGCTCATCAACTGTCTCACTTATCCAGAGGGCCTGGTCCCGTTTCGTGGAGGCTCCTCAGCTATTGGTTCACAGTTCATGTGTTTCCACTAGTTTGGCTATTTGTCCCTGTGCTTTTTCCAATCATGGTCTCAATATCTCTTGCTCATAGAATCCCTCCTCTCTCTTGTCGATTGAACTCCTGTAGCTCCACCTGGAATTTGGCCATGGATCTCTGCATCTGCTTACACCAGTCACTGGATGAGAGTTCTATCATGACAGGGTGTTTGGCCATCTGATCACCAGAGAAGGTCAGATCAGGCACCCTCTTGACCATTGCTACTGCCAGTTGTGGTGGTGCACACCGGAAGGATTTGCTGAAGGAGGCAGAGGCAGGTGGATCTCAAATTCTTGTTACATTGGGGAACACACTATAAAACAGTAATGTTTATAATCTCTCCATCCATCCCTGCAGCTATCTAAATATAGAATTTGTGAACAATGAGCCATCATGAATTGATATTAATATTTCATTTGATTGCCAGTGACCATCAAAAACACACCTGCTCAATCTCCAGTCTGACTCTTTTTCATCCCAGGACTGAAAGTCAAATTTAAGACATGTTTATAGATGATACTCAGTAAGATATACATTCATTTAAGTTCTTTAGGTAATTTCAAAGCTTCACTCAAACTTGTTTCAAACACTCTGATGAGACGAAATTATTCACAACTAATCAGATTAAGTTTAGTCATATGATCTCAGTTTTGTTTATTATTTTCTTTCTTTACCTTGCCGTATATTGTTCGTATTGACTGATTTTTTTTCAAGAAAATAACACTTCTTTTGTTTTTAATTTTTGAAGACCTATTTGAATACAGCTGTGTATGTGTGATTGTATGTAGGAATATGCCATGTTGTACTCACTTATAAGTAGATATTAGTTGTAAAGTAAAAGATAATCATGCTATGGTCCATAGACCCAGAGAGGCTTATAACAAGGAGGGCTTAAGGGGGGCTGCCAAGGATCTCTGTGAGAAGGGGAAATAGGATAGATTTAGTGTGTAGACTGTGGACAAGAGGATTTGGGAACCGGATGGATCAAGTGGGTGGGGGAGTAAATACTTGGAAAAATGACTGCAATGTGGGGGCTTCTGGGGGCCGAAGTAGAAATCTAGTTCAAGGGAGACTACATGGAATCTATGAGAGTAATCCTAGCAAGGACTCTGGTTATGGGGGACAAATAACCTGAACCTGCCAACTTCTGTAACCTCAACTGGAGGGATTGGAATACCAATCCAGCCACAAAACCTTCTACCTACAGCTTGTTTTGCCCTCAGAGTGTTCTGAGACCAACAGAAGCCTAGCCGAATTGTCATCAAAGAAACCAGAAAGACTTCATCCAGCAACTGATCAGAGCAGATGCAGAATTCCACCTTAGGCAAAGCTCGGGGAGTCCTGTAGAGGAGGGGGAGGAAAGATCAGAAGAACCAGAGGGATCAGGGACACCAGGAGAACATGGCTCACAGAATCAATTGACTGGGACTCATAGGGGCTTGCAGAAATCAGGGAGCCTGCTTGTAGGGGTCATAACTAGGTCTCCTGCAACTATGGTTGAGCATTCCTAACAGTGGGGGCAGGGGCAGTTAATGACTCTTGCCTACTTATGGGAACCTTTTCTTTCTATTGGCTTGCCTCCACCAGCCTTGATGTGATAGTATGTGTCTGTTCTTTTAGTAGCATATTATGCCATGTTTGATTGACATACCTGAGAGGCCTACTCTTTTCTGAGAGGAGATAGGAGGTCGGGATCTGGGAGAGAAGGGAGGAGTGTGATACAGACTGAGGGAGGGGAAGGAGGGAGAAATTGTGGTTGGGATATAGTATATGAGAGAAGAATAAAAAATAACAATTTCAAATATTGTTATATGTTTCTTTTAGTAGATAATTCCAGTAAACCTACCAATGTATGACAGCATAAATGTGCCATGACGTATTTGCTACAATGGACAAACATCTGAGAACAAGGGCGCCGGCCCAGGGTTCAGGAGGCCTGGCCTTTATTTTGTCTTGGCAGACGACGTTCTGACAACCTGACTCAGTTTTCTATATTATAATATGGTACTACCAATGCCTTCTTTTGTTCTGCAGATTTAATATAAATGGCTAAATGAATTTTATAACTCTGAATATAATTTAAGCATCTGACAATTTTCATCATGATCACGATAATATAATTCAATAATTAGTATCAGAAATGACTGTTTTGAAGCACTATAAATTGTATCTGTTGTGATATATGCTGTCATAGTAACAGGTCATAACTAAAACTCATTATGTCTGAAAATGTTTCAATAGAACAATGAAGTATGGGTTGATAAAATATTATAATGCAAAATTCTAAATCATAGAGTTACCCACTGAAGTGTTTAATTTAAATACTTAATTTTCAGACTCCTCACAAATATTCTTAGTTCATTTATCATCAAATGTTGAAAATTATCAGTAGACAGTTTTGATTTCTCTTGGCATAGTGATTTGTCTTCAGCAGGACTCAATGAAAAGTTAATTAAAAACGAATGCTGTAGGAGTTAGTTCTCTATATTCAGTGAAATAATTGTTTTTAGCAAAGTTTACTAATGGCAGTGGAATGCTCCTGAGGTCTAATTAGTCAGGACTAAAGAAATTCAGAGTTTGACTGCTAACAGGGCACATTGGCAATACTTGATAAACTCCAGAGAGAGACATTATGCAAAAGAGTCATTTATAATCAACAACAATTTAGCATGACTGAGCTAGTTGACATCTTTAAATTTACAGCTTTATGTCTTGAGGAACTAACAGCTACCTGGGGCCCAGGACTGAGCTTGTCAGACGA
Source organism: Peromyscus melanophrys (assembly GCA_902168415.1). Taxonomy (NCBI): domain Eukaryota; kingdom Metazoa; phylum Chordata; class Mammalia; order Rodentia; family Cricetidae; genus Peromyscus; species Peromyscus melanophrys. The sequence goes on from CABHPR010116336.1 coordinate 9,527, forward strand.
GCTGATAGGTGAGAGTTGCGTATTTTGTAAAGGCAATGTAATTATAAACCCCAAGGAGCATATGGAACTTAAACATCATATGATCCCCACTACCCCAGACACTCCAGGCTTGTCTGTTCTCAGCATGCCAAACACTATGGGTAACTCTGCTAATTCCACCCTCATAGAAGTAAATGTAGTCTGGAGTCTTTCCCTTATATTTAAATATATTTAAATTAATAAATATCATACTATATATTAACTTTTCCATCCTAAATTTCCCTAATTAATATGACAATACAAGACTTTTCCTATGATATTTTAAAAAATTAAAAAGAAAACTTTTATTGTTTCTTTTTGAAATATTCTCATATAACAAACGCTGGTCTAGAACTTGCTATAGGGCAGAGAGTGGTTTTGAGCTCCCAATGTTTCTGCTTCCATCTCTCAAGTGCTGGGTTTGTAGGTGTGCAAAACCCTGCCAGGATAAAACACCTACCTCACTGAGAGTTACGTAGCATTCCAGGTGATCAATATTTTACATACACATTTCTCCAATGTCTAATAGTTCTTATGATTTCTAACTGATCTTAGTCCTTGAGAATTGCGTATATATTTTTCTATAGAATGTTTATCTTTTTGTTTTGTTTTTTGTTTGTTTGTTTTTATGAGACAAGGTTTCACTGTGTAGTCCCAGCTGTCCTGGAACTCACTCTGTAGAACAGACTGGCTTCGACTCACAGAGATCCACCTGCCTCTGCCTCCTGAGTGCTGGGATGAAAGGCATGGGCCACCACCACCTGGCTGCACGTTTGCCTTTTAAAAATATTTATTTTAATGTTTATTCCTAGGGTTAGTATTGGTTAGTTAGTAGAATAAAGTTGAAACAATTTCTACTTTTCAAGTCAGGGTTTTCAATCTTCCTGATGCTGTGTACCTTCAATACAGTTCTTCAAGTTGTGGTAACCCCTAACCATAAAATTATTTCATTGCTACTTCATAACTGTAATTTTGCTACTTTCATGAAGCATAATGTAAATAACTGATACAAGATTTCTGATATGTGACCCCCAAAGGGGTTGTGGCCCACATGTTGAGAATCACTGTTCTAAGTTGATACAAAGGTCACTGTATCACCTTGGGCATGTACCCTGTTCTCTCTCCAGACATGTTGACTCAGAGTAAGAAATGCAATGATGCTCCAGCATTTCCTTCTCACAAATGTATGAAAATTTCATCTTGAATAATAAAAGCTAAAGTACATTATCTACTTAGCATAGAAAATATAAAATGCAATTTTTATAGATATGCTTTCTTTTCATTTTTTGGGAAATTTATGTCTGCAAATTAGAATGCATTTCACATGTTCTACAATTAATTTTACATTCTTATCCAAAAGTGATGTATAATTCATGATATGAGTGACTGGTAAAGAACTGAGAATATAAAAATTAAAATACATAGAAACAGGGGTGATAAATTTTTTCCCAGACAGATGACCTGTGATGACAAAATGTCAGGAAAGAGACCACTGCAAACTATCAACATAGACATTTTTATAGCTTCCATGTAGGCAAACATGTATATGTATACATATATATGTATACATACATACATACATACATACATATATATATATATATATATATATATGGGTCTAACAAATATTTACTGAGTAACTACCTAATAGATACTTGTTTATAGCAATTATCATATGTGTGTGTATAAACATGTTATTTTATCTTACATAGTAGTCAGTTTCTGTTTTTACTTTAAACTTCTATTTTCAAACTTTCAAAATAAGTGTTTCTTATCTTTAGTAAGTCTTTATGTATTTAAAAACCTAAATTAAGTTGTTTTTCCCAGTCTATTGAAACTATAAATTTATTAAAGATGGCTATTCTAAAACAGTTACCGAGCAAAAATTTTATATATATATATGTGTGTGTGTGAGTGTGTGTGTGTGTGTGTGTGTGTGTGTGTGTGTGTGTGTGTATAGTCATTATAAAGATTAAACAAATTATATTTAGTTGCCTAGGAACACACACATATTATATATATATATATATATATACACATATACATTCATATATGTGCTTGTGTATGTGTGTGTATAACATTTAAAGAAAAGAGGCCATGAAAAAGAAATGTATGGCGAATATAATTTGAAGAATAAATAACACTTGTGGCCAACACTTAACTGTCTGGAAAGTGAATAACACATTTCTTCTTAAAGATAATTAGAATTATAATATCAAAAATATTAAATTCACGTTGCCTTTAAAAGATCCATCATATTTCTCATAGAGTTTGCAGCATGTATATATGACTGGGTGGTTGAAGGTGATTGGACTCTCTGACCCATGGACTAGGAAGCATCTGTATTCTTACAGGATGAGGTTCATCATTATTTCCCCATCTCATAATATGTGGTAGACCCTTAAGGTGTTATGCCAGATATTATACTAACACACTGAGGAAATAGATGTGTATAGCATATATGTTGTGGTAGATGCCATGGAGTAAACTTCTTCTTCAATTTGTATATCTTGCTAAAAGCCCTGCTTACCAGAGATATGCTTTGATCATGTTCATTAAAAAATATTAATCTTTCTTTATTGTTTAGAATGTTATATGTGTTTATGATGTAACATGGTAACCCCACTAAGTCAATCTTAATTTAAATGTGGCTACATGTTAATAACAACAACAAAAAATGAATGATTCTTCTTCCTTCAGCTACAATGCCAGTAGTTCGCCAGTAGGGGTTGGGAATCTCCTTCCTGTATGGCAGAAGTTTGGCTGGTTCCATTTATGCAGGTAACCATGGCTGGGGACAGTTAGTGAATGTGGTAGTCATTAAGCCATGTCCTTCATTCACTGTCACATCTGTGTGATCGTATGTTAATTCAGAAGACAAGACTATTCTTTACGTGGGTGAGCACTTTGTAGGTTATGAAATGCATCTTGTCATGTGAAAGTACACAGACTCAGGGGAGAGCCCAGACATACAAAGCATGAGAATGAGTCAGAAACATCATGTAGACTTTGGAAATAGGGGAATCCAAATTTCATATATATAGATCAGCATTTTTTTTATAAATTAAATGGTAACTACTGCATTATAGCTGTATTGTAGTTGATAGTATATGAGAGAGCATGATAAGGAGATAAAAAAGAATGGAAGCCACTACTGGGTTAGAACACAAAGATGTGTTCCACAGTTACAGTAAGCACCATCGCTGTGGTATGAACATCAGGTGGCAATGCATTCAGGATAAATGACCTACCTTTTTGTTTTTGTAGGGAGTTCAGGTCTTGGGAAGGTGTTATTTTCTGAATGGAGTTCCACAGGCCTCCCACTAATGTGACTGAATTTGTTCTCTTGGGTCTCACACAGAATCCACGCTTGCAGAAAATACTGTTCATTGTCTTTTTGTTTGTTTTCCTATTTACCGTGTTGGCTAATCTGCTCATTGTCATCACCATTTCCTTCAGCCCCACACTTTCAGCTCCCATGTACTTCTTTCTCACTTACTTGTCCTTCATAGATGCCTTCTACACCTCTGTCACCACCCCCAAAATGATAATTGACCTGCTGTACCAGAGGAGAACAATATCGTTGGGTGGCTGTCTGACTCAGCTCTTTGTGGAGCACTTTCTGGGAGGATCAGAGATTATCCTCCTCATTGTTATGGCCTATGACCGCTATGTGGCCATATGCAAACCTCTGCATTACATGACCATCATGCGACAAGGACTCTGCAGACTCCTGGTGGTGGTAGCCTGGGTTGGAGGGATCCTGCATGCCACCATGCAAATATTTTTTATGATCAGTCTGCCCTTCTGTGGCCCCAATATCATCGATCACTTCATGTGTGATCTCTTCCCGTTGTTGAAACTTGCTTGCAGAGACACGCACAGGCTGGGCATGATAGTGGCTGCCAACAGTGGGGCCATGTGCTTGCTCATATTTACCATGCTCCTCATCTCTTACATAGTTATCCTGCAATCCTTGAAATCTCATAGTTCTGAAGGGAGACGCAAAGCTCTCTCTACATGTGGCTCTCACTTCACTGTGGTTGTTCTCTTCTTTGTGCCTTGCATATTTACTTACATGCGCCCTGTGACCACCTACCCTGTGGACAAGCTGGTGACTGTGTTCTTTGCAATCCTCACTCCCATGTTAAATCCTATCATTTATACAGCGAGAAACTCAGAGGTGAAGAATGCCATGAAGAGTTTGTTGAAGAGGAGAATAACTTAGCCTGTTCCAAATGACAAGAAGGTGGTGATGCATATAAACAACTAGGATTTTGCTTGTGGTGAACTGTGAAAAAGAATTAACAAATTTTACAGATCGTTAACAATCGTGAAAGCAAAACTTTCCACAACAGCTTTTTTTGGGGGCACTTAATAGTGGCTAGGTACCTCTATGTGCCTTTAATAGCTTTAAGTGTGTGTCTTGTTTTCAAAGCTCAAATATTAATGATCATAGGGTCTGGATTTCCAGTAGCACTAAGTATATAGTTTTAATGATTTTGGAGTATGTTTTTCTCTAGAGACTCACCATTACGTATTTAATTTCTTCATACATTTGTTACATGGGTGATACTGGCTTTTCAGCAGAAATTTAAATATTTTGCATAGACTGTGTTAATACAAAAGACAGAGATAAATGGAAATTATATATTTGAGGAACAGAAGAAAACTTGTTGACTTTTTTTTTTTTTTACCTCACTTGTATCTGGTATTACTTATATAAAAATAATAAAATATAGTAAAAACAAGTATACAAAAGGAAGAAACAATTTCTAATCTGTCTCTACCCCACTCCATCAGGATAAAACACAAGGTAGAAATTTTGAAATTACTCTGAATTTGTTCTTATTTTCTCAAGTTTCCTCATGGTTAAATTTTTTCTGGGATACAAAGGATAGATCTTCCCCCTTTTCAGGGCTGGAGTAGACATTTATAGCAACATGAGCAAATATTCACCCATTTTATCACACTGGAATATACAAAATAACTTTCTCATGCTATTGCTCTGTATGTATGATTCAAATGTTTACATTAAATACATCATCATCTATCAGACACATTCACTTAGGTAGATGACTCAGGATCTAAGCTGATCATTTTAAAGACACTGTATCCATTTTACAAAGAAGATAACTGAAGCTGAGAAGGTCACTAATGTTTTCCTCAAATCACACATCAAGTCAGCTGCAGGATTCAAAGCTGGTTTCTTTCAGTCCTCCATTTGTAAATGAAAGCACAATAATTCGTGGTATGTTTACACCATAAAGACAAGGAATTGGTGCATATTCTTAGTGATTCCCTTGGCCCTTAGAGGAAGATGTTATTTTTTTTAAACTCTCCTATCACTTGTAGCACTGTAGAGTAGCAGAGCTCCTCTGTGCCCATGGGAATCTTCAAGTTGTTCCATATTACTACAAAACTCCTTTCTGAATTCAAGATTCTTTCACTGTAACATCTCTGTTCATGCTTCCCACAAATTTCCTCTTTCTCAATTTTTCTGTTCAGTGAGATAGGTCTTCTATAATTTGAACATACAATAATGCTGGATCTTGAACACTTGTTTTTGGAGTGTGACTGTCTAGTCTACACCTTAATGTTTGAGCATACCAAATTCAGTGGGAAAATGACATTTTCCCACAAAGATCAAGCCTGGGAGATGACACAGTCAGCACTTAAATACAAATTTCTAAATACAATATTCTGGTGAGAATTAAACATATCAACAGACTCTAAACTAAACTTCTGTGGTTTGCTTTGTCCTATGATTAGCTAGGAATCATGAAAAGCCAAGAATTAGGAGCAGTATTGAGAAAACTATCTTCTACTCTCAGACAGAGGGATGATTTCAAGTAAAACCCAAGGCCAATGACTGTGTCCTAAGAGATATACCAACTTCTTACTGTATGAGTGTGGAGATTAATCAATTTAAAAACACAGTTAGAAAGTAAAAACAACTGAAGAGATGCAAACAAGCCAGACAAGCTCTGTGGGTGAACTTTTGCTCCTTGTAAATAGTTTTAAGGAATATTATGGTATTTCTTATAGATCAAGTACATCACAAAGGCTGCTGCCATATGATTATATCTAGTGAAGAAAGAGCAGCCAAGTCCAAGGAACAGTATGGGGTAGAAAGATTGTAAGATTTGGGATATGAAAAGGAATGATATTATTTAGACAGAGGGACTTGTTAAGAACAGGGTTGGCAGGAGTAATAGGGGAAATAACAGAAGGTAATGGCATAAATATGATCACATTATATGTATGTATAAAACTGTCAAAAATAAAATAACCTAAAAGGAAATGTGGTATGGTGTTCTTCTGAAATTCATAAGAGAAATAATATTGGCATTTGATGTGTATTTCAATAATAATCTTACAAGGTAAGAATATCAGTGAACAGGATTAAGAATGTTTAGTACAGGGTACTAACTAGGTAGTTAAGAAAAAAAATCCCTTTCCTTCATCCATTTCAAGTTGGATAAACCAATGTGGGGACAATCTGTTCATGAAGAGGATAATTTAGTTTTGGAATAAATAACTGAATGACTCCTACTATGATCTATGAATTTTGATTGTTTTGTAGGGAATCATCTTGGCTTTGTTCCAGTTTATTTCTGCCTCTGGGAAACTTCTCATCAGTGCAGGGATAGATGGGAAATTACTGGTAAACTGATTAGATTCTCAGTCAGTTGAGACATGGTCACATAGGAATGTGATTGAAATGAGGCAAACATGCACATCTTAGAACTCTGTGCCTCTAGCAAATTATACTCTGACCTCTTTCCCCACAAGTCATTACCTAAGAGATGATATGCTAATAGTGTTCCTTCTAAAATGTGTTTTGGGGACATATTACTAATTAAGATCAAAATAGAACCAAATGGTAGACACAGTGCTATGGGTGATTTTTGTGAGGTATTTTGCTGAATCCCTTTTGAGAAAACCTACATAGAAAGTTTCAGGTCCTTTCCAAACCATAGAGCTGTTTCCTATATATGTAACTGGGATACACAGAATACATGTCATTAATTTTCCTTTGAAGTCATTAGAAACTCTATTGCTAACAAAGTCACTTACTTCCCAAGGGTGGCTGGATTGCCTCTCCCTGTTCTGATTTGTTGCTCTTCTCTAGAGGAGTTGACATGAGAACATCTCTGCTGGCACTGGACTTTCTGTCAAAGTGACCTTAGACAACATACCTTCATAATCTTTGTCTTTTACTTGCTTGGATCATTAGGTGAGTGGTTCTTGCTGGTCACAGAACTGGTGAAAAACTGAAATCGGAGGTGCCTTAAAATTACTTGATAGAAATCATGACAATTAGTCTGAAAGGTGGCATTGAAGTTATTGCAACAATTAAATTGCAAAGTATAATTTTATTTTAAGTGTGTTAGGAATTCACTGTTTTATTTGTTTGTGCGATTGGTCTCAGAATGGAGAGCTCTGAGCTTCCAATATTTTACAGCAAGATTCTTTTTGAACCAATTTATAAGGATTGTGTGGTAGCAGTGGTTCAACACCAAACTCATAAGTAAAAGTAGGGTTCAGCTCTTGAGTTTGGCCACATTGTGTCTATGAATGTAAGTTGTAAATGTGAGAGATGCTAAATGTGATATTTGAAGCAGGAAATCAAGAAACATACTGCCAAATTCTGATGTGGCCTTCCCCTGTTTCCTTTCTACAGTCCTATGATTCAATTCAGCTTTCACTGAATGAATTCAGTTTTATAGAATGAATTAATTTTCTGAAATTAAAATATAGTTACACATTTTTTCTTTTTCCCTTTTGCTACGAGTTGCAGAAACATGAAGTAGGAACTCAGCTGGCACTGACAAGCCTGATCCATTAGAGTCGGGCACTCTGGTAGAGGTTGAAGCCAAAATAGAAGGTGCTTTGGTGATACTGCCTTTTGAATGTATGAGCTGTTTCCTGCAGTGAATTTCTTATGTGCTATTGTAACATTCCCATTTGATTCTTTTCCCAGGAACTTCTAATGGTGTGATTGATCATTTATTGGGCACAACTCCCCCTATACATTTGGAGTTTGGATAACATGCCCCAGCTGTGTGTGAAAACAGTCACACAGTCAAAACCTGTTTCCCACAACCAGGTCTCTGTTCCTTTTCCATTGTAAACTTAGAGGTCTGCCCTCCTGCAATTATCTTCATTGGCAGGCATTTGGTCAGTGTTAAGTGTCCAGGCAAAAGTATATCATTTGAGACATTCTCAGACACCCAAGGACATAGAATTACAACATGTCTGAGTTTGTTGATTCACAACCTTTAGATAGATTGGGAACAAGTGTGCCCTGAGCTCACCCTGCCTGCAGGTAGGAAACTGCTGTCCCAAGCTAAGCACACACTAACGAACTCTTAACTCCTTTTCCTTTCACCTTGGTTTGTTAATTAACTTATTATCTAACCACACTTAGGAATGCAGTATTACACAAGGATTCCCATTTTCCCTTCTTAGATTTCCCTAATTGATTTAAGGTCTCTCTACCTCTCGTTTGACCCCGTTCCCTTTAAGAGTTCACTGAGGCTTTTGTAAGTCACCCCCTCCTTGAGTCATAAAGAAAGCCTGACAGTCACTGCCTGGCTTATCTGCTTTTATGACCCTGAAAGAATTCAATCCTTGTGACTTTGCTTGACCAGAGAATTGCTGATTGGATGTGTATAAAAACCAGAAACAAGGGGCAGTGGTGGTGCACGCCTTTAATCCCAGCACTAGGGAGGTAGAGGCAGGCGGATCTCTGTGAGTTCGAGGCCAGCCTGGTGTACAGAGTGAGATCCAGGACAGGTTCCAAAGCAACACAGAGAAACCCCGTCTTGAAAACAAAAACAAACAAACAAAAAAATAAAAAAAACCAGAAACTTCAGAGACTCATGGTAGAACTAAGGTAGAACAAAGAGAAAAAAATGTCCAGAAAGTCAGGCAAGAGAGGAGCTAAGAATGAGAGCTGAAATTAGTACTAATTGGAATTAGTACTTAGAACAATAAAGTGAATAGACTGAAAAAGCAGAGTGTGCATAAATTCATTTGATATCATTTAGATTAGACTTCTAGCTGGTTGTTGATTCTCTTTCAGACCCTTGGAGAGGGTTATTCAGGGCTGGACCCCAATAGCCTTTGCTACCATTTCTTCCCCTCAACTTTTCTCATGTAACCCACCTTCTTTGCTCTCTCTCAAATTCCTGGCCACTTTTTAATTTTAGTTGTTGTTACACATATTTGGATTACATTTAAATAATTGTGATGTATATAGCATAGCATTAAACATTTAATGGAAAGGAATAAATTAGTCATCTTTAAATACTTCCACAGGGAGGTAAATATTGAAAGAATTTAAATATGGTGTCTGCACAGTTTGTGTAACACATGCCCGGGATGACAGTGATGAAGGGGGCCATGGGAAGAGGTGAGGGATGGAAAAGGAAGAAATGGATTTGTTGACAGATGACTGTGTGATCAGAGTCAGCAGGAAGTTGTGAAGCTTGCAACAATGAGAAAAAGATCCGGCCAGGCGGTGGTGGCACACACCTTTAATCCCAGCATTCGGGAGGCAGAGGCAAGCGGATCTCTGTGAGTTCGAGGCCAGCCTGGTCTAACCAAGTGAGTTCCAGTAAAGGCTCAAACAGCCGATAAAACTACACAGAAAAAGTCTGTCTCAAAAAAAACAAAAAAAAAAAAAAAAAAGAAAAGAAAAAAGAAAAAAAGATCCATAATGAGTAATTGAATATTGCTCTTGAAACATTTGCATGCCTGTTTTTTTCTTTTATATTGATGGGCGTGCTATAAGCAAGTATAAGATACTTAGAGGAGACAAAAGATATAGTAGCTAGTAGATTAGTTCTACCATGAGTCTCTGAAGTTTCTGGTTTTTATCCAACCAAGTTTCATGACTCATGCAGCCCAGGAGGCCAGCTTCCAGAACTGTTTCAGGGTTGTATAGAGAATGCCTCAGAGTAGCAGGACCTCAGGAAAAACTTCTTGTGAATCTGGAGGCTAAACTTTTTCTCTCTGAGGGTTAAAAAAGGAAACGTAACATTTTCTGATGGTAATTTTCTTTTTTATTTCATCTTAAAAAATCCTCTCTCTGAAAATCTGTTTCCCCATAGTTACATTCCACATTGTTAAATTCTTTATACATTCTCTACACAGCCACATCCCTCTTTTGCACAGTTGCATCTCTTTTCTATACAGCTTTGTCTTCCTTGTCATTACACAGTTACAAATCAGCTATACATCACATTTACATAGCTCTCTCACCATACAGCACTTTACACAGTTCCTTCATACTCTCTCACATAGCTCTTTACACAACTCATTCACACAGTTCCTCTACATAGCAGCAGCTCCTTCATACAGCTCTCTCTCTCCTTCACAGCTCTCTCTCTCTCTCTCTCTCTCTCTCTCTCTCTCTCTCTCTCTCTCTCTCACACACACACACACACACACACACTTCTACATCATTCACTCACTCTTTATTCACTCATTCTCTCACTCACTCTCTCACATTCTTCTCACACTTGTTTTATCTCTCACACTTTTCTCTCTTCCCGTTCAGCTATATCCCTCACTCCACACACACATACAAAGAACTGGAACTAGAGAGAATTGGAACCAAAGATTTAGAACTACAGAATTGGAACTAAAGAATTAGAGCTAGAGAATTAGAGACGATTAGAATGAGAGAATTAGAGCTGAAGAAGAAAAAGAGAGAATGACCTTCAGATTGTGTGTGAATTATTGTAGATAAGAAATCTATTCCACTCTTGAGAAGTCTTCTCTGAGTAACCTTGGGTAGCAGTTCCGGGAGCTGGACTCCTAGGCTGCTAAACATGACTTCTCAAAGACTTGTTTATTGTTTCTGAAAATCATGTGATAATAACTTTTATCTCATGTAAATTTTTGCCTTTGTTTTATTTTGTTAGTCATATACTCACTATACATATGGAGACTTGTCTCCAACTCATGATCTTCTTGCTTCAGACTCAACAAGTAAGAGTCAGTGTGCATGACATCATGTGCAGCTGTCTCTTACGGTTTTATAGAAATTAGAAAAGAAAATTATCAAGATCTTAGCACTGTATCTTTAATCAGCCCCTGACTCACACTGACTTTGATTGCTATTACTGGCTTTGGTGCTGTAGGACTAAAAATTGAGTCATCAGTAAAGAGGCTTTTAACATAAGAGAATTAAATCTGCTTACTCTGAAAACAAGGTGTATCTCACTGCACAATGACACCAAGCTGTGTGTTCTTGCAGTATGCATGTATGCATGCATGTATGTGTGTGGGTATGTATGCTTGTGTGCATCCTTATATTTATGTATTTGTATGTATCTGAGGAAGTTATAAAAGTTGAAAAGGAACTATGAAAGAGGAAAAAGGTTTTAAGAAAGTGAAGGGGAGAAAAAGACATTATGGGATTCTATACAGCATTAGGATAGGAAGAAAACCAGTGAGGGGGAGAATGATACAAGTGAGAGGCAGGAGTATGGCAAAGAAAGGCTAGGGAGCATCAATAAAACGAATTCTGCATGAAACCACCACAGTGAAATCCATCGCTTGTAAACTACTCAAAAAAGACATTATATTCATGGGTCAAGGCTGCATGCCTCATGAAATTGTCAAAAACAAACAAATAAACAAAAATAAATGAGTTTAGAAGACAGCTTCTTAGTTGGCTGTTATATTAATGGTCCCTAATAAAGGGAAATTCTTCTGGTATATATAATCTTACAAGTTCACAAAGTAGTACAATATAAATCTTCAGTAGCTATATATATATATATATATATATATATATATATATAATGAATACTTGCATACTTTCCAAATTCTCAAGTGTGTTCAATGATAGATGAAGGCAAACAGCGTATCTGCAAGCTTTCTAAGAGCAGAAACCAAGGGAAGGGCTGCTTGGAGGCAGTTGGTTTTGGAAAACAGGAAGAAAGCACTGGGAAAAGTGAAGACAGGAAAAGAAAAATATAAGCCTCAGATAGCATTAAATTGGTTATAGTTTATCAGTTGGCCCCTATCCACTACTGTCTGAATTCCACAAAGGTGTTAACAACAAATTTTCTAATAACACTAGAACACCAAAGCAGATGTTCTTGTTACAGAATCAAGCACTATAACAGAAAGTCTGAGTCTGAGTTAAACCATGGAGAGGATATAGAGTTGTGGGATTAGGGCAGAAGCTTCCAACAGACATTATTGTTAGCATCTAAAACTAGTGCTTTGAGATGAAAGCACACATGGTAGTATGTATAGTCAGTTGGAGAAAAAAAAATACAAGCTTAGTGGGGTGGGAAACAGGGTGCAACAAATGTCTAGTGCATCTGATAGTTACTAATTAGAAATAATATTTTTTTTCAGAGTCTCTAGTGCAGAATTCCATGCTTTCACCAGCTCACATCAAATGGAGAATCCAAACAATGTGACTGAATTTATTCTTCTGAGCATTACAAGGATTCCAGAGCTGAGGACAATATTCTCTGCTTTGTTTCTTATTATGTACTTGGCCACACTGCTGGGAAACCTATTGATTGTGGTGACTATAACTGTGAGTCCGAATCTGAGGTCCCCCATGTACTTTTTTCTCATTTCCTTGTCTCTTTTGGATGTCATCTACTCTTCAGTCACTGCTCCCAAGTTGGTTGTAGACTCTCTAGCTGAGAACACTACCATCTCCCTAGAAGGCTGCATGGCCCAGCTCTTTGCTGAGCACTTCTTTGGTGGGGTGGAGATCATCCTTCTCATGGTGATGGCCTATGACCGCTATGTGGCCATCTGTAAACCTCTGCACTACATGACCATCGTTAGTCCTCGAGTGTGCTGCCTGATGGTGGGAGGCGCCTGGGTGGGAGGATTTACACATGCAACCATTCAACTTCTCTTCATGTATCAAATACCTTTCTGCGGCCCCAATGTCATTGATCATGTGATCTGTGACTTGTTTCCATTGTTGCAACTGGCCTGCATGGACACACAGGTCCTGGGTCTCTTAGTCATTCTCAACAGTGGGGTGATGTGTGTGACCATTTTCCTTATTCTCATGACTTCCTATGTGGTCATCCTGTGTTCCCTGAAGTCTTGCAGCTCTGAAGGAAGGCGCAAAGCCCTCTCCACATGTAGTTCTCACTTCACAGTGGTTGTGCTGTTCTTTGTACCTTGCATCTTCTTGTACATGAGGCCTGTGGTCACTTACCCCATAGACAATGCCATGGCTGTGTCGTCAACCATTGTTGAACCAATGTTAAATCCTTTGATCTACACCTTGAGAAACGCAGAGGTGAAAAACGTTTTGAGAAAAATGTGGACGAAAAGCAGACCTTGAGTGTCATTGATATGCCAAGGAGCAAACGTTTCTTACAAATCTCTTGGAGATAAACCTTCTGCATTAATTCCAGACCACTAGATACACAGCAGAAGAGGCGGCTTCTGGCTTTAAAAAGCAGATTTGAGGTATCTCAGTGCTTAATCTGTCTCTGCTTGTGTCTCCAGCTCACCACACAAGGATATTTTGTGGTACATTTTCTCCCACTCATGGCTTTGTGAACACCTGTAAAAAACAAAACCAAAACCAAAACACCAACCCATAGTGTGAACCTTTCACAGTCTAGGGAGTTTTCTTTGTTATGCCTACTCTTGGCTGAAATAATTTTTCAAAGGATTTGCTTTACTGGCTTTCTAGTTATTAATTATAGTTTTCCATTTCCATATAAACTCCCACTTTAAAAGAGAGGCAAGTATTTCCTGATTTCATCTGGTCATTTACTTCATTTATTCTCTAACTCTATATTCAGGTTGTATTTTTAAGATTCATGATCAGTATTTACTTTAGAAATACTACTTAGGTTTCATGTTCTATTTCCCTGCCCACTTCTTTTTTTTTTATTTAGATTTTTTTAATTCATTTTACATACTAATCACAGGTCCCCTTCTTCCCTCCTCCTGCCCCTCCTCCCCCAACCCACTCATCACTCCCTCCTCCAAGAAGGTAAAGCCTCCTATGGGGAGTCAGCTGAGCCTGGTACATTCAAGTAGAGGCAGGTCCAAGCCCCTCCCCCTGCCTCAAGGCTGTGTGTCCCACCACAGGTAGTGGGCCTGCCCCCTTCTTAATCTCTCTATCAGCAGGGATTCTGTTTCTCCTTTCACACTGTCACCCTAGTTAATTGGCCACTCCTGGCCACTCAATACATGCTTAATAAATACTGCTGGGTGAGAATAAGTCTCGAAGAGATTTAAGGTATTCAATGTTTGCAAATAAAGGTGAAGAAATAAGAGAAGAGGATGAACATATATAAGCATTTTAGGACATAGAATGACCTCAGATTGCAAGTTTCCACATGTCCCATTTTGAGGCAATTTCTGTTTATTAGAGTGCCATTCACTGAACTTCTGGTCTAACTTTTGTAATTCTTTTTTGTTTTTGTGCACGAGTACATGCGCGCTTGTGTGTGTGTGTGTGTGTGTGTGTGTGTGTGTGTGTGTGTGTGTGTTTGTATGGGTGTATATGGTGTGCAAACGTGCATGCATTTTTGCATTTTCACGTGTGTGAATGTATGTCTACGTGCAGGTGAATATGAACATGAACATGTGTGCATGCATGTTGAGGCATGAGGTGCCTTCCTATATGGATCTCCACCTTCCTTGAGGAAGAGTCTTTCACTGAATCCAAAAGTCATGGTTTTGGAGACTATAACCAGCTTTCTCTTGGGGTTCCACATTGCTGCCAAGCCTATCCTGTTTTTATGTAGATTCTGGGACCTGAACTGTGGTCCTTCTCCTTATGTATCAAGCACTTTACCCTTTGGGGCACTTCCCCAGGTTCTCTTGTCATTCTTTAGTGAAATAAACTCAGGGTCACTTCTGGTTGATGACAGATGTTTTAAAATTACATTCCTTTGTCTTGAAATCTTGTGTTTCCCACAAGACTAGAACAACTCTATAGACCAAGACTAGAACAACTCTATAGACCTGTGCAGTTTATTTGAATGACTACAGAGATGTGATTTTGCTATTACATTCATAATTTTGGTTTCCAAAACCAATGATATTTGTTTTCTTAAGTATTTTCACTATGAAAATTCCAGAAATATACTATGGTATTTTAAACTGCCTCCCTTAATTAGATATTTGGGAAGCCTAAGGTTCTGATATGAGTTAATATTCTGTTGCCATAAAACAAATATGCTGATGTGCCCCCGTGGTACTGGACTAGGCCCTCTGGATAAGTGAGACAGTTGTTTAGCTTGAATGGTTTAGGGGGCCCCCAAGCAGTGGGATCTGGACCTGTCCCTAGTACATGAGCTGGCTTTTTGGAACCTAGTGCCTATGGTGAGACACTTTGCGTAGCCTTGGTGCAAGGAGGTGTTTGGACCTGCCTCAACTGTACCAGGCTCTGCTGACTCCTTATGGGAGAGTTGCCTTGCCTTGGAGGAGGTGGGAATGGGGGGCTTGGGAGAGAAAGCTGGGGGGTGGAAGGAGGGAGGGAGGACAGTGGAATCTATGGTTGGTATGTAAAATGAATAGAAAATCTCTTAATAAAAAAAACCAAAAATGCCATAACATTAAGTATAGGATGAAGTACAGTATTCAAATAAACCATTTAAATAATGATTTTCATTTTAAATAACAGTGTGTGTGTGTGTGTGTGTGTGTGTGTGTGTGTGTGTGTGTGTGTGTATGTGTATGTTTAGCCAGTATATAGGTATAAAAATCATCAGCTCTAATCAACAACTACAACTTTTCTTCTTTCATTTTATAAGGATTTGCTGAGTTAGAAGTTCTGGAAAATCTTTTGAAAATAGATAAGACATGTTTTCCTTACATTTGGGACCTTATGTTTTAGTGAATGAAGCAAATAATTTATATAAAAATAAAAACAAAGATGTCTTAGAGAAATAAATGTTTTTTGGGTAATTTCATTAAAGCAGTACATAACTGATTATTTCTATGAATCAGCTGGTCTTTCCATAGGAACTTTTAAACTGAGATCCAAATGACCAGACCACCCACAAGCAATCCAGTGGAAAGAGCACTCTGAACAAAACAAACACAGTTGTTTATAAACAAGAGAAGTGAAGATGGGATCAGCACTGAACACTAAGAAGAACCAGCATGGGAACGGGCTAGGCCCTGAACAGAGACTTTTTTTTAAAAAAAACCTTAAGTTCAGCAATAGCAGAAATGTCAAAGATACTTTCTTAGTACACAGCTAAAACCCAAATCCAACATGAATTTGATGGCTTTAAAAGCTGAGGATCAAAAATCGCCCTTTATGTATTAACAATGGAGAATGATATTTCATGTCTTATACCAATTATTTAGCAGAAAATACTTAGATTTAAAATTTATAATCCTGTCTTATCTCAAAGAAGAATGTGAGCTTAATAATATGAAAACTTTGGTCTGTGTAAGAACTTTATGTAGAACATTTTTCCTGGTTCAATTATAAAATTAAAAATGTAGTTGAACATAATGCGATCCCTAATCTAACATATTTGTGATCTTCTTCTTTTTTTTAAATTTTTTTCCTTTTTTTATTAAGAGATTTTTCTATTCATTGTACATACCAACCATAGATTCCCCTGTCCTCCCTTCTCCACACCACACCACCCCCATCCCACCCCCACCCGCAATCCACCCACCATTCCCACCTCCTCTAAGGCAAGGTCTCTCATGAGTCAGCAGAGCCTGGTACATTCAGTTGAGGCAGGTCGAAGCCCCTCCTCCCTGCACCAAGGCTGCACAAAGTGTCCGACCATAGGCACTGGGCTCCAAAAAGCTGGCTCATGCCTTAGGGACAAGTCCCAGTCCCACTGCCTGGGGTCCCCCTAAACAGTTCAAGCTAAACAACTGTCTTGCTTATCTAGAGGGTCTAATCTAGTACCATGGGGGCTCCTCAGCTATTTGCCCACAGTTCATGTGTTTCTACTAGTTTGGCTAGTTGTCTCTGTACTTTTTCCAATCATGTTCTGGATATCTCTTGCTCATAAAATCCCTCCTCTCTCTCGAGGATTGGACTCCTTGAGCTCTGCCTGGGGCTTGGCCATGGATCTCTGTGTCTGCTTTCACTGATGAGGGTTTTATGATGACAGTTAGGGTATTTAGCCCTCAGATCACCAGAGTAGGTCAGCTCAGGCACCCTCTCAACCATTGCCAGTAGTCCATGGTGGAGTCATACCCATCTGCCTGTGACCCCAGTAACTTCCTGAGACATGGAAACCAAACTGCCAGCTCTCATTGTAATCTTCTTGATTTTTTTTTTTTTTTTTTACAGTAAAGAGGTAGGCCTAGACTCTTTCAGTTATACAATTCAGAACTTCTCTGGACATTCATATGGGCCATGTAACCTTTTAAATTCCAAAAAATGTCTTCTCATCAATGTTTTATAACTTTGCCTAACTTTACTTTTTCTAACGATGTTGATCTCTGAAGTAAATATTGCTTTGCTTATAAATTATATGATTACCTATTAGAGCAAGAAAAATTCAGTAGTATTCATGACATGAATTTGAAGTTAAAGTAAACTAAGAATATACATCCACTTTAAGTGGAAGTAGAATATCTACCTAACAATGTCCTGCAAAGATCAAACTTAGTAGTACCCACTATGTATACTTGGTTCCCCTTTCACTGAGATCTCAGTTTTAACAGTTGAACCTCAATGGGTGACTCAGATATCTCTTTTAATCTCATAAATCAGATCTCAACACATATCATTGACATGCAGTGTCAAAAGCTAAAATCTTAGCATTTAATCAAGCTCTGACATATATAATCTGGCTATCTCTCTGAACTTCTCTGTTGTAAGTTATTCCTCAATGACTTCCTCACCAAGTATGGTACCTTTTAGGTCCTCTTCCCGGTCAGACTGCCCTCTAATGCTACAGGGATTTCATGTTCTCTAAACCATCTTTGTGGCAAACTTACTGTGTTTTAACTGATAAGAAGAACCAATATGTCAGAGAGTTTTGCCCTTTTACCTGAGCATGAGGAACTGTTTTCCTTGACTCCATACACTACTTGGAGAACTCATGTTGAAATTTTCTAAGTTTTTCTTACGTGTGAGGAACTGGGTAGTATCTTCTGGAGCATTATAACTGAGTTCTGTTGCATGTTCCTCATCTCATGACTTTTTCCCATTGAGTTTATCTCTCACCTAAGAGTCTACCTCTGGAGTCTACTGATTGCACCCACAGTCTCTGGCTATACCCATAGGAAGTTGTGTCAGTTCCTATAGTCAGGATCATATTTGAGGAGTGTAGCCTGACATAATGGCTTCCATTTTGGTTACTTAATTGGATATTTTATAAAATTATACTAGAACAGTAATGACTATAGTATCAACATGGTGATTTTATGTGATAAAGGATAAGTTTAAAGTTTTGGGATACAAATTATCCTGCTGACTTTTGGAATTGGCCTGATCTGTTGGACCTTGTGATATTTTACATTTTAGTACTTTGACTGTAGTGTCAGCACTTACAGCACCACACCTGCTTTGAGGAATAGTAGTACACCTCCTTTAATCTGTGATTCCTTCAAAGCGATACCTATGAAGCTCATCTAATCTATGCAAAATATTAGGTGGTTTTGAGGGAGGGGTATCTGGAATTATCTCCTTCAAGTTCTTTCAAGACAGGTTTCTAACTGGACCAATGTAGTATTTTTTTAACTTTATCTGTCCTATTTCATATCAGAAGACATTTAATTGTAATCTAACTCTACTCCTTTTACTGAAATAGGCAATAAAATACTAAGCAAAGGAAGTCATAGAAACAGAAAATCTAGATGTTTCAAAGTGACCCACAAGGCTACAAAATGCATTAGCTGTGTGGTCATGCCAGGTACTCTTTTGGATTAGGACACAATTGTGAACTTTTAACTAACAGAAAAAAGAAACACAACAAAGCAAAAACAAAAACAAAACAAGACAAAACCAAAATCACTTCAGTTTAATTCTATAGCCTATTGAAGAGATCATGCTCCAGGTTTTAATTTTTTTATATGCGTCACTTCAGTTCTATTTTTCTCTGTGAGGTGTGAAAACTAAGTAGAATGTGATATTTAAAATTGAACAAATCAGATGTATTTCTTTCTATGGTCTTTTCTGAAATTTCCAGTGAGCTAAGTACCATGCTTCAGGCTCAGTGCTATGTTCCACTAACAAGACACTGGCTAGCCTTATGTTCTCACCTCTAGAATAAAAGAAAAGAATTAATTGCCAAAATTTTACATTTAGTTTTAAAGTCAAAGGATCTCCAAATTCGTTTCTGGGATAAAAACATAACATTTTGACCAACCAATAAATATTTCTGTACGTACATAAATGTTATATTCTTTGATAAACATTCTACTGTGCCAGAATATCCATGTTTTTATTTATTTATTTATTTATTTATTTATTTATTTATTTATTTATTTATTTATTTATTTATTT
>CABHPR010116336.1:29013-45452 GCA_902168415.1 Peromyscus melanophrys
TTTATTTATTTATTTATTTATTTATTTATTTATTTATTTATTTATTTTTTGTGGATGGGTACAATCTTGTCTCAGAACTCAACTCTTGTATTTGGAATTATCTTCAAATCGAAATGCAGAAGAAGTACAAAGAAAAGAAAAAAATCCTCTAATTCTTTGGGGACATAGAAATTTATAAACAAGTGAGGAAGTAACAACATTCAAAATTATGTCTTGGAAAATCACAATAATGGAAAGTTTCCAAGCTCTGGGGTGGGTGTGGCTACACAGTCTCAAATCCCATGGAAAACTCTTTAAATTCCAGTTGTAAATCAAAAAGGAAACTTTTGCTTCTTTTGTTTCTCTTTGATAACCTGCTGTAGACAGCACATTAGGGGCAGTGGATTGCCGAAGATGCCCCTCCACTCTGTAAGAGATGAGAAGAAAAATTAGAAGAAACATTAGAGTTTAACCAGACACTGAGGAAAGCTACACCATATAAAACAGGAGAATCTCATCACTAGAACTGATAAGAAATTCGTTGACATAAGTGAGATTTATAATTCTTTTATTTCATTTTCAGAGAGGATTTATAATTAGGCTGTACTGTTTAGACTGTGGCTGCTGTGGTCAATGGTGAGAGAAGGAGGTAAAATAATATATATGAAACCTGCAGGACAGGACTTGATGCATAATAAACATCCAATAAAAACTGAAGACATTTAAAAATAATCAGAATTTTGAAGGGAGTGCAAGGCAGTCATTCTTATATGTTTAATGAAATTAATATTACATTTAAATTTTATCTATGAATTAAATTCAAATCAGTTAAAAATGCAGCAAGCACATGTTTTATTTTACCTCACCAGTAGAATTATTTTTAAACATATTTCCATCCTTTAACACTTCCTCATTTTTAAGATTAAACAGTGAATTTTCAGAGAATGTCCCCAGAATCCTGATGTGGAGGCATGGAATGCTGTCCTCTTTCTACTTACTGATGTACAACATGGAATTTACTAGGTCCACAGCCACACAGCAGCCAACTTCATAAGAGTGGACACTAAGGTAAGAAGAATGACGCAAGTCACAGAGTGGAGTATCCTAGTTAAATGTGTCCACATACTCTCCCTAAATGTGTCTGATGTTTGTGAACAATGCTAGGTTCCTGCCTTAGAATGTTCAGGAAAACTGAACATCTGGAGTCCTGCACTATTTTGGTGCTGGCCATGGCTTAGTGTCTCCTTTATATCAGATGAATTAGAAGATACTAGGAGAGGCTTCAGCTACCCTCTGGAATGAACTCAGTGGAAACACAGAAATGGTATTACACCCCATCTCATTCCAGAAATAGCAAGATTATGACAACTGAAGCATTTGGGGCAGTCATCAGAGCATCAGTGAAAGCCGAGAGCAGGTACTGAAATCTGAAGGGATTTAGTTCCCAGATTGTCATGTAAAGGAACATTCTTACCTGGATGGGTGAGGAATAAATATTTGATTTATACAAACATCTTTCTATGCTTAATTAAGCAACTCTCCCTTTTTTACTAGTATCTCTAGTGGACCATTTTCCATTATATTGTTTCCCTATCTCATTTCAACTTTATAGTAATATTTTAGGGCAGAGATTATTAATATAAATGTTTCAAACATGTTTATATGTTCAGAATTGTTATTCATACGCTTTATAAAATAATTAAAGGAATGAACCACTTTTGTTGCAATTTAAGAGTTACATTTGAAGATGGCATAATTTTTAAAGGACATGTTCTATTTTCATGCTAATTAAATTTTTACTTTTTATGTAAATGCTGCTTAAAATCATGCTGACATCAATATTTTTTAATCATCATTGATATATGTTTTGCAAAATGTCGTTACAGTAACTGCCTGATGGACTTTTACAGGTCTCTGAGCTTGATCTGTGTGACTGTCTCCAATTTTTTTTCAGAAGATGTAGAAGTACCTTAGGTTGTTAAGTGACATGGCTGCCACAGGAGCCAGCTGGCATTGCTGGATATTTGATAGTAGAAACTAAACATTTTTTATGTTAACTTTTATTTTGAAAAAGCTTAGTTGAGGTAAATTGATAAGGGTGTAGGTGATAAGAATTATTCAATTAATATAAGTTTTGCCTTTCTTTCACTGTCCCTGTCAATTTGATTTTGATTTTCTTCTTCTTTTTTTTTTTTTTTTTTTGGTTTTTCGAGACAGGGTTTCTCTGTGTAGCTTTGCGCCTTTCCTGGAACTCACTTGGTAGCCCAGGCTGGCCTTGAACTCACAGAGATCCGCCTGGCTCTGCCTCAATTTGATTTTCTTGATACAATGAAGCTATCCGGAGGAGGAGTTCTGAAGGCAATGTCATACATTTATCTGTGACTGAATGACAGATGTTTAGATTACTGTTAGTGATTATGCTGTGACTGGCCAAGATAAAATCTTAACATTTTTAAACATATAAGAAGATTGGGAACATATTTATCATCAGTGGTGATAGTTCAGCTGAAATTAGGAATATAATGCCCTCCTTCTGACTGTGAGGTGTCTCAACACTGTCTTCTCCTGATATTCTGATTGCATTCATGACATCGTGTTTTCCTGTTCTCTTAAGAACTACTTGAGAGACTTTGTTATCAAGTTCAAGCACAGAAATGTCACATGAGGCTTTGAGAGTTTTTAGAACTTCAGGTAATCTGCTCAAAGCCACAGAACAAATAGCAAATCCTCTATTGAGCATGCCTGCAAGAGTCAGGAGATGGTTTTCTGATTCATTTCTCCCCAATCTCTTTCCTTCTTTAGCCCTAGCTTGGGTTAGTCAGACCCTGAGTCATCTATTGGTATACTGTCCTCAATGATATATATGTATTGGCTGACTCCATGATCATTTGAAGCTTGTTTTATGCTCCTGTTACTTGATGATAGTTTATAAATGATTTTGGAATTCATAGTGCAGACACCCAGGAGAAATGAATCAGAGAATCAAGGACAGAAACTAATGTACATTTTGCATCTTTGTTAGTTTTATTCATAGTTAAATTGATTTCTATTAACTGAAAGTAGAATTTATTTTAAAAAGATTCTTTTTGACTTCCACAGTACATAATATTATTCTTTTGTTTGCCTATTTTTAAGAAACAGGTATGAACATGTACATATCTTCACAAACATATGCTTCTTGACTGATACATGTCAGTAATATGTGCAAGAACTCAATCATTCTTTTCATCTCTGTGCACAAGTAGAAATGAATGGAAAATCTTTCTGTGGTAAGGCATTTTACTAGATTACTTAAAATGTCACAGTTACCATAGAGAGCACTGTCACACTTTCAAGTTTGACATAGCATCATAGTCATAGGAGATGAGCAGTTATATTTTAACTGGACATTTCTTCCTCTTAAGAAAGTCATTTATGCTTCAGATATATGTGTCATTAGAAACGATACGTGGCTAGACCAAACAAGATTTATAAATCTTTGGAAAAATATTAATAAAGCCCTCACTAAAATTCAATTCACTCTTTGTCTTCCACAATTACATAGCTCTTTGCAACTTTCATATATTGTCTACTGGACCATTAATTTCTATTTCTTTATCATTTTCTGTGTTGTATTAATATGTCCCATTCAAACCTGAATAAACTATTGAGAAATCTTAATATTTACAGATAGAAAGAGACATTGTAATGCTTCCTCTGCTCTGAAGTTCTGGATAAAAGAAAAATTGCTACCCTTTTCCCTGTTCATTTAATTGACCAGGCTTAAGCTTGGACAGAAGTTCTGTCCAATATTTGAATAACATTGGGCATTTCCCCTGATATCTACTTAATCTCCTGAAGCATAATTTTCTTACAAATAAAGCAGGGAAAACAGTAGCTAGGGGTCTGTGGAGTGCTTACTTTGTATTATCAACCATGAGAACAAAACCATGAGAAAAAAAGAGTGGCATTATTTGTTTTTATGAACTTCTGTTCCAATTTCAGATAATGATTTTAAAAAACCCTGTATTTAATGCTTAAGCCTGTATCTCGGCATTTCTATATGTCTTTCTCTTCCATAAAAACTAATTGATTTCCATATCAACCTCATAATGACATGCACTACACTTGACTTTAGCCAAAAGTCTGAGAAGTGATAAAAATTTATTAAAGGCCATGTTCAGTATAGATTTTTTTAAACGTTGAAGAAGTTTTCATGATGTTCATATGTCTCCTAAAATGCAGGCTGTTTCTTCACTTTACAGATACATTTTTCTATTATCTAGTTATTCCGACGTGCTTCCCTGACCATGGAAAACATGACTATACAGTCCTCACATCCTCATAACACGCACAAAAGGCCAGAAGGTTTTCCACCAATTCACTTCAGATCTCACGTAAATTGTCAAACAGAATTACATATAAAATATTGTCAATCTTATTCC
Source organism: Peromyscus melanophrys (assembly GCA_902168415.1). Classification (NCBI taxonomy): domain Eukaryota; kingdom Metazoa; phylum Chordata; class Mammalia; order Rodentia; family Cricetidae; genus Peromyscus; species Peromyscus melanophrys. Next base: position 33,417 of record CABHPR010116336.1, read on the forward strand.
ACACATGCAGCTGTTTCTGTTTCCATGTGTGCAGAGCTCTAAATTTTAAGTGTTCTACAATTTATCACTGCCTCCATCTGACTGATCTTCAACTATCACCCTGTAAATTTTTCTTTTTTTGCTATTCTCAATGAAATCAAGCACTCAATGTTATTTTGGATCTAGCTATAATAAGTCATTGATGATCCCAAAATTATAAATGGGATTGAAGCAAATGTTTATCATCATTGCCAAATTATATGCTCTCTATTGGGCATTCATCTTTTCCTTGGAAACCATGCAAAACCAGAGTTTTGTAACTGAATTTGTCTTCCTGGGACTATCACAGAATCCAAATGTTCAAAAACTGATATTTATCGTATGTTTATGTGTTTACATTGCAACAATTGGGGGCAACATGACAATTGTGGTGACCATTGTCTGCAGCCCTACACTGCTGGGCTCCCCCATGTATTTCTTCCTGGCTTTTCTGTCTTTACTGGATGCAAGCTTCTCCTCTGCCATGACACCCAAAATGATTGTGGATTCTCTATATGAGAGAAAAACCATCTCCTTTGACGGATGCATGATACAACTTTTTGCTGAACACTTCTTTGGTGGAGCCGAGGTGATTGTTCTGACAGCCATGGCCTATGACCGCTATGTGGCCATTTGTAAGCCCTTATACTACTCTTCCATTATGACCAGGAGGCTCTGTGGCACTCTGGTGGGGGTGGCCTGGGCAGGAGGATTCTTACATTCTACTGTACAAATTATCTTCACTTTGCAGCTTCCCTTCTGTGGACCCAATGTCATCGATCACTTCATATGTGACTTGTACCCATTGCTGGAGCTTGCCTGCACTGACACACACATCTTTGGCCTTTTGGTGGTTGCCAACAGTGGGTTTATCTGCATCATAATCTTTTCCTTGTTGCTTGTTTCCTATGGGTTTATCTTGCTGTCTCTGAGATTCCACAGTTCTGAAGGGCAATGGAAAGCTCTGTCTACTTGTGGGTCCCACATTGCTGTGGTGGTCTTGTTCTTTGTTCCGTGTATATTTACATATGCAAGGCCTCCTACTGCCTTCTCCTTTGACAAAATGGTAGCAATATTTTACACCATGCTATCCCCCTTGCTTAATCCTATGATTTACACTTTTAGGAATAAGGACATGAAGAATGCCATAAGAAAAGTGTGGAAGAAATTAATAGTGCATTCAGATGAATAATAAAAAGTTGCATTTTACCAGAATTAATATTAATAGTAAAGAAATCAAAATTATTGACACAAACCTACAGTATGTTTATTACCTATAAGGAGTTAATGCAATTCTCCAGAACTAGCATTGTTTTGGTGGTTGGAGATTGTTGTTATCCTTTTTATATGAGGCATGTCCACTGAGTTGGAAACTCAATATTCATGTGTGTAAATTAAAGAGAACGGAATTTTATACTTACTTAGAATCTATTAATAAAAAAAGAATGCAATTAAAAATACCAGCTACAGTGTTGACTATTAAGTACATGCTTTTAAAAAAATCTGCAGGAAATTCCAAATGTCATGTACATTTGGATGAAAACTTATTAAACCTATTTTCAGTAAAAAGAAATTTCAATTTATGAGAGTGATCTCTGTAGCAGCTAGCGTTTAGGCAGGATGGGAAGAAAATCTTCACAGAAGTACTGTAGATTCCCTGTCTCTTGTGACTCCATTATTTCATGGGTGTCCTTTGCCATTTGCTATAGAATTTGAATCATTTCTTGATATCTTGAGAGAGAATTATTGGTTGGTTCATTTTTGCCATTGCATGTTTTCTCCTTGGGTTGAGAGACATCTTATGGCAGTCAGCTCTGAGAATGGAGATGGGAGGATTCCATAATTGTGAATAGTCATTCTTAGGAAAACACCCCAAAATAATTCTAGAGAACCCACAGAACTAAAAACGACTAAGATCAACTGCAGATGTAGTGAGCTGACTCTCCTTTTGGTCCCTAAGATGCAATAAAACATTCAGGCACCATAGAGCAAAAAAGAGAAAAAAAAGTTCTCAAAAGAGGATTGTATTTCAATTTATACATTGACTTTAATCTTCGTGACCTTTATACCCAAACTAAAAACAACTTTATTTGAAGTTACCAATAAAGAAACGATTCAAGTTAGACATATCTGTTTTTTGTAATCCCAGCCCTCGGGAGGTGGAGGCAGGTGATTCCTCATGAGTTTGTGACCCATCTGTTCTACATAAATACTTCTCGGCCAACCTCTGAAACAGGAACACCCTGCCTCAAGAACAACAGAAAGAAAAAAAGAAAAATTGTGCCTATAATTCCCTAAGTGAATTTATTATCTCAGGTTGCATTTTGGTTATAGTTAAAGTTCCTCTAACATGCCAATATTAAAACACGTATTAATCAAGTGCTCTAAAAAAGATACTAAATCATTTTGTTTTTTCCTCAGTACTTCATGTTTTTACAGTCATGGCCTATGACCAGCATGTGGCTATTTTCAAGCCCTTCCATTTCTCTTCCATTATGAACTGGGGAGTCTGCTATGGGTTGTCAGATCTGGGGAATTTTTACATTCCATCATACACTTTTTTTTTAATTTTGTGGCTGCTCTTCTGTGGGCCCAAAGTTATCATCCTTTTTGGTGTGAGTTATACTTATTCCTGCACAAAATTTCTAACAATAGATAAAGCACAGAAATTATTGCATTCATTGTTGTCTCATGGTAAAGGTCATAAAGTATTAAGTTTTAAACCATTATCTGGACAAAGCACATATATTTCAACAGACTCAGAAGTGTGTAACAAACCAAGGACACACTGGTGTACCTTTTCTTCACTTTTTAAGGGTTTATGAGCTGTACAACCTAAGAGGTTATATAATATTTTCATGAACACATGTAATGTGTTTGATTACATTCCTTTCCTCAGTTACTCTAAATTCCACCTCGTTTTTCTTCTTTATTCCTAGTGGTTTTCCTTTACTTTCTTGTCTTTTTTATTTCCTCTCTCTCACATGTCAGATAAAACATCCAATAGGTCTTTGATCAGTGATGTGGCTTATTTTACTTCACACATTTGTCTCTTGCTCCATCCATTTTCTTACAAACAATATAATTTCATTCCTTTTATGGTTACATAAAATTACATTTGTCTATATAGATCATATTTTTATTAGTAGATACATTAGTGCCCACCTGAACTGATTTAATAATTCAGCTATAATGAATGAATGGTAAATATGAGTATAAATACATCTCCATTGGAAGTTTACTTTGGTTTACTGGATAGACATTCAGTCAGGTTGTGGTTAGATGTCATAAGCTATAGTCTTAAATTTTTTAGGAACTCTCATATTGGTTTTCATAATGGCTGAACAGGCTCTCACTGGCATTGAATAAGTCATTCTTCCCTGTATCGGATATAAGCGTGTGGTCATAAAGAAAGTGTGTAGAAAATGAAGGAAGAAGGACAAAGTGGTTACTGCTTCAGGCCATCAAATTCCTAGAATATAGCCGTGGACTTGGTATAAACAAAGTTTTTACTGGATGGGGAGGATTAAAACATTTACATAAAAGTCTTATAAGATTAGGAAGACAAGAAGATTTTCATTCTTTGTCTTAAACACAGATTTTATAGTATTCAATAGAAAAGACTGCTATTTGATATTTCTTATACCTTTCACCCTCGGTTTATCTGACAGTGTTTTGTGCTGCTTGTCTTCTTGATGACAGCCATTCTGAAGGTTGTGAATGGAATGTCAGTAAAGTTTTGATTTGAATTTTCTTACTGACTAAACCTATTTTCTTTAATTAAAATTTTAATTCTTGGTTTTACATAATTTTATATTTCTCTTTGAAGAGTCTACCCTATCTGATGGTAGCAGTATATGGAGGGCAGGTATGCTGACAAATTCAAAGGATTTTATAATTCAGGTATAAAATGACTATGGTCTAAGGAGAAAGGGAAGACACTATCAGAAAATTTGTAGGTCTTTATCATTTCTATAAAATTTCAAATAAACAGCCATTTGCCTGGAAGATATAACCACTGGTGTAATAGTAGCATGAAGATTATGTTATGGGAGTAATTAACCACTTTTTTCTGTTTTTAAATTTAAGGCTTATTTCCTGAGATGGAACCAATACCCATTACATGATACTTTTAGTGGGGTCAAAAACCTGAGACTAAATAGGTCATGACTCCTACAGGAAAATTAATACTATTATTTTGCTAATGGATATAGGAGTAAAATTACCCCTAATAACCAATCAATCAACCCTCAATGGAAAAGCTTCTTGAGGTAGATAGTACTTAACAGAAAGATTCATAGCTAGACAATGTGCAGACATCGACAAGCTTTGGAGCATCCAGCTCTAATGGGTTGTCTTTATCACAGCTTTCCCACACCTCTATCACACAAGGCTCAGATAGCTATGTGTTATAGGAGACAGATCTTAAGAACAAGGACTGGTAGATGAATTTATGGAAACAAAATTTATTTTTCAGACACAACAGCTCAGATTCACATATGAACTCAGAAGATACACAGCATGTACATGACCAGCACAAGTTCAAACCGGATGAAATCCAAGCATAGAGAAGAGGAAATGGGCACAAAGGCCTACCCCTAACCAAGAAGCCACTTGTAATTGATAGCTTCTGGGAGAGGAAAACTCATTTTTCTTCAACGCTAAGCATATCAACCACGTCAGGGAATGTCCACGTTCTGGAGTATAGTCAACACAAAATCGGACTCCATATTTATATTTTCATATGCTTTTTGTTGTATTTTGTAACTTTGATGTTAATTTTTGTTTTTGTTTGTTTGGGTTTTCCTTTTATCTTGAGAGAGAAAGATGAGAGGGAAAGAATAAGTACGTAGGTAGGGAGGTGGGGAGGATCTGGGAGGAGTTGGGGAAAGAGAAAGAATATGATCAAAATATATTGCATGAAAAATTTTAATAAAATAAATAAAACTAGGAGAACTTAATTCCAAAAGTTTTTATGCCGCATTGATCCCGGTGACTGGAAAGGCTATCAGAACTTAGGATCTGCAGAAAGAAGAGCAGTCATAAAACTACATCCCAGATGTTTCTGTATTGCTTGGCTTTTTTTTTTGTTGTTGTTGTTTATTTGGCTGGTTGGTTAATATTTATTTTTACACATTTTTCTACTTTTCTGTATCAGCTCATCTACTTGGCAAGCTGTCCAAAGATTTGGCAAGCTCTTCTAAGATCAGATTGTTTAAAAGTTTTTGAGATTATAATTTGATTATAAAATTTCTACCTTCCTTTTCCTTCCTTTAAACTCCTCAATATACCTCTCTTCTCTCATTCAAATTCACAGCCTTTTAATTTTGTTTTGCTTTACTAATTGTTATTTTAAGGCAGGCGTCTTAATATCTAATCTAAGTCACTTCTTAAATTCATTGGTAATTAACACAGAGACTCACAGCTGGGTAATATGCCGAGAGTGAGAAGCTTTGGCGCACTCAGCCTTAAATGGGCTGTCTTTATCATTCCTTGCCCCTCAAGATTTAGGGATATGCAGAAGAGGAGACAGATCATTAGAACCACTATATATCATATAATACTATATTGCTTTTCATATATTTTTCATAAAATATTTTTTCTTGAGATAGGGCTTTTCTGTGTAATAGCTCTGGTTGTTCTGTATCTTGCTCTATAGACCAGACTGTCCTTGAACTCAGAGATCCACCTACCTCTGCCTAATAGCTCTTATAAACCATAAGAACCATTATATGTTATATAATACTATATTGCTTTTCATATATCTTTCATACACTATTTTTCTATAATGAAAATTATTGATATATTATTTTCAAAACAAGACATATACTTTCCTTATAGATTGACAGAAGGATTCATTATGACTGAATTCAGCTCTTATGTTTGGTAGGTACAAAGCATTTTGCTTAAAATCTGCAGAGAAACTGTTTCCTATCCATTGTATAACAGAGTTCTATCCCTAAACATGATGCTGTGTTAAAGCATTTTCTAACAGAAACCAAAGAACACTTCAGAAGAAAAGAGCTAATATTTGGTGATCATAAACAAATTAAACTTTTTTGAAGAGAAAAGAATGTTGCACATAAAAAAATATCAAGGCCTCCTTAGTAGAAAAATTCAACATTTTGAGAAAAATATGAAAGAAGCAGTGGTCAAGATGGACTCTGGGGCACAGAAAGACAGACACACTTCCCAAGATCCCTGCTTCAGGAGTTGGCTCAGGGACCAGAGTTCTTGCTATGAGGCATCTCTGAGCAGGAGCAAAAGTAACTCCTGTCACTTGGAGGTAGAGGCAAGAGGAAGATTTTAAAATGATGTGAAATTCCACAGATCCAAAGATGCTAAGTAACAAGGCAGGGCTCAAGGTGGGACACATTGTGGTGATAGTTTATTTGTGCTGAAATGTGATGATATTTTATTTGTGCTTTAATAAATACAGCTTGTCTGGAGATCAGAGGAAATAGAAAGCCATTTTAAGTAAACAAAGAATTCGGGCAATGGTAGCACACGTCCTTAATCCTATCACTTGGCAGGCAGGATCTCTGCGTGTTCAAGGCCACTGTGGAAACAGAGCCAAGTGTAGTGGCACACTCCTTAAATTCCAAAACTAGTTAACCATGGAGGTCTGTAGGTCTGTACAGACAGAGCTGCTTAGGAAAAGGAAGTGATGGGTGTGGGGGCAGGGCGTGGAGATTACAGGGTCTGTCAGGGGGGTCTTGGAGGAGGGGAACCTTGGGGGGGACCTTGGAGGGGGTCCCACCCGATGCCGATGGCCAGAACCTGGGGCCAAGTTGGGCTGGTCTTCCCAGGAATGGCTGGTGCCCAGGGATGGGACCTAGGGGCAGGCCTGTCTGGGTATGACCCCAGGCACTCACCTCTTGTCCAGATGGGATCTCTGGGTGGGATGGGAGCTGGGGGCTGGTCTCTAAGTCTTAGGAAGTGGCTAGGGTCTCAGGCGGATGGATGTGGGGGCAGGGCGTGGAGATTGTAGGGTCTGCCGGGGGTCTTGGAGAAGGGGAACCTTCCCAGTGTGGGTGGGGAGGTTCCTGCCTGATGGCCAGAACCTGTGGCCAAGTTGGGCAGGTCTTCCCAGGAATGGCTGGTGCCCAGGGATGGGACCCAGAGGCAGGCCTGTCTGGGTATGACCCCAGGCACTCACCTCTTGTCCAGATGGGAGCTCTGGCTCTGTGTATTTTATTTAATAAGACCGTTTAGAAATTCATCTACAAGACATGAATCTCTCTGTGAAGGGGAAATAGCATAGACATCACAAGCAGATGGAGGGAGGTCTGGATGGGGGATGGGCATGGGAATAGGAGAGATTGGGTTAGAGGAGGATGGAGGGAGAGAGTACTAGGAGAGACTCAGGGGGATTTCTCTGGGACAAGCTAGAAACCTAGCGCATTGGAAACTCTCAGGAATCTATGAGGGCGACCCTAGATAAGACTCCTAGTAATGGGGAATATGGAGCCTGAACTAGCTATCTCCTATAACTAGACAAGACTTGCAGTGGAGGGATTGGGACCTCAACTCAGTTACATAACCTTTGACCTACAATTTGCCCTGCCTACAAGGTGTGCTATGGTAAAGAAGATAGAAATTATAGGAGTAGCCAACCAGTTACTGGTCCAGTTTGAGACCCGTACAATGAGAGGGAGCTTACACCTAACATGGCCTGGAGGGCCAGGATCCAGAGGCTGGACAGCCCAGAGACCTACAATAGAACCAAATATGAGTGGTTATAATTTTTTAAAAAGTAAATGAAATGGTTCCTAAAGACATTCTGCTATACTCATAGATTGGTGCCTAGTCCAACTGTCATCAGAGAAGCTTCATCCCGCAACTGATGGGAGCAGATGCAGAGAACCACAGCCAAACTTTAGGCCAAGATCAGGCAATCCTCCCCCTTGTGGAAGAGGGGGAGGAAGGATTATGGGAGCCAGAGGGGTCAAGGACACCACAAAAAAACTTTAGAGTCAACTAACCTGAGCTCATAGGGGCTTACAGACAACCAGAGAACTTGTGTGGGACTGACCTAGGCCCTCTGCACATATGTTACAGTTGTATAGATTGGTCTTCTTGTGGGACTCCTAACATTGGGAGCAGAGGCTGTCCCAGACTTTGCTACTGGCTTTGGGACCCTTTCCTCCTAATGGGTTGCCTCATCCAGCCTTAATAGGAGAGGAGGTGCCTAGTTTTACTGCAGCTTGATTCACCATGGCTGGCTGATATACATGAGAAGCCTAAATGAGGAGTGGAATGGGGGGGTAGGGAGACTCAGGAAAGGAACTGAGAGGAGAAGAGAGAGAGGAAACTATTACTGGACTGGAAAAAACAAGTTAATTAATTAATTAATTAAAAAATTATGCTAGATTGCATGGTGAGTTTGAAGACAGCCTGAGCTTTGTCAGACCTTGTCAACCTCTGACAAAATAATGTTGATTTTGTTTATTGAACCTAAAAGCTTGAGGTGTTATAGTTCATTCAGTGACACATGATTATTAGATATAAAGTTGCTTTGCTACCTTTTTTGACAGCAGAAAATGAACATAATTTTTTCCATTTAATATTTTATTTGAACTAATTTTAGATTAAAGCAAATAAGATAGTACATGTTGTAGATTCTCTTGATAACCACACTGCTTTGCTAGACCTAAACTCAGGATTAGGAAATGAATGTGGACATATTATTCTTAGCTACAAAACATACTTTATTCGTATGTAGCTTAATTTTCAAACTGTTACACTTTTTATCGCAGGACTCAATCTAGACTACACATTGTGTTTAGGTCAATGGTCTTCTAAATGAGTTAAAATAGTCGTTCTTGTAATCATAAACTTTGGCTACCCTATACTTACCACTGTGGGTATTTTAATCAGAGGTTTGGAAATCATTTTACTGAAAATATGGTGTCATTTTACTTGTAAGTATAACTATTGAGCATCTAATTAGAGCATGAAAGATAAAGGCAAGACTTTATTTTTTATTTCATGTAGGGCCTTCATTTCTTAGCACCTCCCAGTAAGTTTTGTTTTCTTTATGAAAGAAAGCTATCTGAAACAAGAAAAACTGTTAAGTATGAACCGTCACAACTGGCCATTGAATACTAAGAACTTTAGAAAATATTGTTCCTTGAAACAGATACATCTCACTGCAACTGAAGATACAATATTTTACCTTGTAAATAAATATGAAGAAAAAGTTACTTATGAACTTGTACTGCACAACTAAATGTTGTTCAAATGTTAGATGGTCTTTTAATAAAAAACCCAGAGTCATATATTGGGGTGGAAGCTGAAAGATCAGAGAAGCATAACAGCCAGCCACTAGCTTACCTCTATGAAATCCTCAGCCTCGAGAGAGTGAGTTCCTGTTTCCTCATGCCTCACATACCGTTCTGTGTCCTACCATATTATTTCCTGGGATCAAAGGCATGTGTCACTACTGCCTGGTCCTGTTTCTCTCATGTAGCCAAGTGTGGCCTTGAACTCACAAAGATCCATATGGATCTCTGCCTCCCAAGTGATAGGATTAAAGGTGTGTGCCACCACTGCCTGATCTCTGTGTCTAATTTAGTAGCTGGCTCTGTCCTCTGATCCCCAGGTAAGCTTTATTGGAGTGAAAAATATATCATCACAACTAAAACTATCTTCTCTGCTCTGTGTCATTGAGGAGGTGGATTTCTTAATAAAAATCATCATCTATTCCTAAATCTCTGCTTCCATTTTTAATTTTATGTGATTTTTATAAAGGAACCTTAAATATGCTTTCTTATTAAATTCATTTATATAGCAAAAGCCCTAGGCTCCTAGAGTTTTAGGAACTTGAATAATCTAATCTTAAGGGGAAAGTTTGGATCTGAGTGCAAGTTTTAAGAGTATAAATTAGTCTTGCCTCCTTCATAGTCAGTATACAAAATGATGAGTTTTTTGTAATATTTTCATATATATATCTCATGCCCTGTGATCTTGCTGCAGTTCCTTCTATCCTGCCTTGGCCCTAAATGACAACTAGTAAATTATAGAATAATCTTGGTCTCATAAATGATTGCCAGCCCATCCAATGACCTTGTGGGTTTTAGTTTTTACCGCTGTTTCCTTGACTGTAGCTTGTGAGTGAATACAAAGATTATAATATGAATACTACTGAGCAACAGACTTTAGGACCCAATAGAAATGGTTGTTTAAAAATAAATTTAAGCAACTTCATTGGCTAGACATACTTATATGTAAAATGTGTCTGCCTGGTGTAAATATCAGTCATTAAAACCAACACATTATTTTTTCCACAGTTAAAGTAAATTAGAGCTTTACTCACAGATTTGTAACAACCAGTATATGTGTGCACACCTGTGTGTGTTTGCTTGTGCATATATGGGGAAAAATTCACACATAAAAGTACATTTTTTTGACGGTGGTGGTGGTGGTGGTGGTGGTGGTGGTGGTGGTTGCACACGCCTTTAATCCTAGCACTCGAGAGGCAGAGCCAGGCGTATCTCTGTGAGTTCAATGTCAGCCTGGTCCACAGAGCGAGATCCAGGACAGGCACCAAAACTACACAGAGAAATCCTGTGTTGAAAAAACAAAAAACAAAAAACAAAAAAAAAAGAAAGAAAAGTATATTTTACTGATATATCTCACTTATGTATATACACACAGGAGTTACAAATATTAAAGCTGTGATTACCTAGTGAAAATTAATTCAGGAACTGAATAAATATGCAGATTAATTGAATGTCTGTGGGGAAGGCAGCTGGAGGTATAATAAAGTGGACTACTCATGAAATTATAATGACAGTGCTAGGCAGTATTTTTTGGGCAGAGAGAATTCTGGGAAGAAGAAAGAGTTGTGAGCTGGATGTAGGGAGAGCAAGACATGCAGGAGGAGAGGTAAAAGGCACAAGTCACTTGGCAGCACATAGATGAATGTAAATGGGTTAAGTTACAAGAGCTAGTGGGACAAACCTAATCTATAGGCTGAGCTTTCATAATTAATAATAAGTCTCCATGACATTTTTTATGAGCTAGAAGCCCAAAGAAAAACTTGTCTACAAGTTTTGGCATTTTTATTGGTTTATGATGCAACTATTAGGGAGAACACACACACACACACACACACACACACACACACACACACACACACAAACACACACACACACACACACAAACACACATACACATAATCATTTATAGTCTTGCACTGCTGGGCTGTCCTATGTACTTCTTTTTTCCTCCAGGATGAATGCATCTCTTCTGTTTTCACACCCAAGATGCTGGTAGAATTCTTGTGTAAATGGAAGACCATCTCAATTGAGTATTGTACAATGTAATTATTTGTTTCACATTTCTTTACTGTGTTAGAGAAGAGTGCCCCAACAGCCATGGCATAAGACTGCTATGTGGCCATTTGAGAACCCTAGCACTACTCTTCCATCATGAACCAAAGGCTCTGTGGCTTTCTGGTAGGAGTGACTTGGGCAGGGGACTTCTTGTATTCTGTCATACAGATTAAATTGCAACTGCCCTTCTATTGACCCAATGCCAGTTATTGTTACATGTTTGACTTGTTCCCATTACTGAAGCTTGCTTATACTGACACACGTATTTTTGTCAGTGCCAATAGTGGCTTTATCTGCATTTTAACCTACTTGTTGCTAGTCTCCCATAGTGTCATCCTGTTCTCTCTGAGAGCCCATGGTTCTGAAGGGCAATACAATGTTATCTCTACTTGTGGTTCTTACAGTACTGTTGTACTTTTGTTCTTTGTTCCTTCTGTAATTTATGGACTACCTATATCCTCATTAATCTTTGAGAAAGCATGGTTATATATGCTGTTGTCCTGAAATCATTTCTCAATCCTATTGTTTACACTTTCAGGAATAAGGAAATGAAGAATGCCATTAGGAAAATAGGGAAGATATTGATAATGATATATATCAAAGTGCTACACTTACAGAACTGGTGAGATGTCTCACTGGGTAAGAACACAAGTATGAGGGATGTACAAGTATGAGGGAT
>CABHPR010116337.1:0-10606 GCA_902168415.1 Peromyscus melanophrys
TGTGTGTGTGTGTGTGTGTGTGTGTGTGTGTGTGTGTGTGTGTGCGCGCGCGCGCGCGCGCACTGCTTTCCAGAATTTTAGAGCCCTGGCTAACCCCAAAGGTACTTGTAAATTATTGACGGGAGCTTGCACAGTTGGGATCTGGCCCCGAACTGCTCACTGGTTTCTGTTTGCCCAAGTCATGGGCCAGTCAGAGAGACATCCAGCCCCCTTCTTGTTCTTGTGCACCTTAAGGCAGTGGTTCCAGGTCGTATTTGAGATTATGGATAAGCTGAGGCTTTTTATTTACTTATTTTTCCAATGATATGAAAAGGGAAAAATCCAGTAAGTACAGTAGACATGCGGCATACGTAGGTGGCATCGGCCCAGTGCAGACAGCAGCTCGGTGCAGAAAGGTGCATTTCGGAGTCTCAGTGTGGCTCACAGGTAGAAATTGTCCTCTGTATCTTCACTTCCATATGCCTTTGTTTCCAAATGACAAACAGTTCATGGAATTCCAGAATCCGTATCAACGAAAGTCTGTATTTTAAATGATTTGCCAATAAAGAATTCCTTCCTAAAACTCAATTGAAATCTGGTGAATTTACAGCATAATGGATATGTGGTATAGCTTTCAAATAGTTGTTTCTAAGCTCTTTCTTAAAATGTAGATTGTAGCAAAGCTGATTTTTGATTTTTTTTCATATTTTCCTGAAAAATCAGAGAAGGCTATATAGAATTGTTCCTGCGGAATTTGGGAATGTTTGCCAGCTGTCTGTAAGAAACAGGAAAAGTTGGCCTCACCTTGTCACTGGAGTGGAGAGGAACCGAAATCAACACTTCAGAGCCAATTGCGCTTTGCAGTTTCAGATCTGCAAGTTTGAGTTCAGAAGAAATGGTCCCATACAGGATGGGGGCTGGGAGGAACTCAGGTGGACTGGTGCTGAGCACGGCCACGCCCTGGGTCCATCCCCAGCACTCAGAATGGACCACAGTAGGATCAGCAGCATGGAGGCGGGGAGGAGTCAGGGTATGAAGGCCATTTTAAAAGGAAAATCCATAGACTGTCAACAAGCACCCTTGAGTGAACTCAGTCCTGGGGATAAGTGGACTATGGTATTGAGGATAGTAAGTAGGGGATGCAAGACCAGTCCCAGATTTAAAGACAGACTAAGGTGGTGAACTGCAGAGTTCCAACGACTTTCGTAAAAGGCCATTAAAAGAAACGGTACGTGTGGGCTTCAGGCGTGGGAAGTGTTTTTCACTGTGTTCTGCACATGGAAGCTGTGAAAACCATTCTCCTAAATAGGAGATGTGTCTGTTGGACAGGTTGAATGAAGTGCGTAGAGAAAAACAAAACAGAACACAAGCAAACAAGTGCAAACCCCAGCCGGGGAGCAGGCAGCTGGTCGTCTTGTGTTTATGACAAGCTTTACTAACCTGCTGGATGTGACTCTTTCCATGTTAAACGTGTCCCAAGGCCTGTCCTCCATGCATTCCTTCCCTTCTCACTGTTTTATATGCAGTGAGGAATTTTCTCTTACTGATTGATAGGCAATTCCCAGTGGCTAGGGAGTCTGATTGGGGTTGTAATCTGAGACTAAGGGAATGACTGAAGGGATGCTGTGGTGATTTTGTACTACCACACTTTGAAGAACTTTTCGTCTTTTCTAGGACACATCCATTACTAAGCAAGAATCAGAGCGGGCCAGATACGGGGGTTTTTATAGAAGCAGACAACTGACATACGCCTCTGTCTGGGTCTTATTTTGATAAGCATTGATGACCGCCGGCTGAAACCCTTATTAGTCACCATATGTAATCCAGTCCGGAGTGACGGTGTCCCAGACAGAAAACGCGGCCACTTCATCACTGCAGTCTGCAGCTCAGCCATTGGGCAGCTGCTGAAGTATTTCTGCTCTGTTTCCTGTGCTGAGCTTGGGTGCCTGCCTGCCGGACTGCTCCCCACTTCCTGGCTCTCCTGCTGTGAGTTAGGCTCCGGTTTAGTCTGCCCTATTGTTACATTATTAACAAAAGCGGGTTGAGTGCTAGTGAGCAGCAAGTTCTGATGGTGACCTGCTTCTGAGTGTAAAGAAACTCCAAAGCTGCACTCAACCACAGGGCAAAATTGAGCAGAACATACAGAGTTCCAGTAATACTGTACCGTGTTTCTACACACTCAGCGCCTTCCTCACGTGGTGGTGCATTGTAGAATGGCACATTATCACCCGGAGTCTGTAATTTATATCTGGGTTCACTCTTCATGTTATATATTGTTTTGACAGATGAGATTTATAGAGTAGTTTCAGTACCCTAGAAATCAACTTTATCTGTATATCCAGTCTTCTAAATTGCAGCAATCTTTTTCAGATTGTCATTTGGTTAGAATCATATGACAGACAACCTTTTGAGATTGATTCTTACACTTAGCAATATCCATTTAAAGTTAATCCATGTCTATTCATGCCTTGATAGCTCATTTCTTTTTAGTTCTGAATCATCTGTTGGTGGTTTTCTTACCCAGTGAACAACTTGGTTGCTTCTGAGCATTTGAAGTTTATCAGTGAAGCTGCTGTAAACATCTGCGGGCAGAGTTTTGCATGTGCGTTTCATCTCATTTGGTTACATAGCAAGAGGCTCAGTTGCTGCATTGTAAGAGAATATTGTGTTTCAGTTGGTAAGCAAACGCTAGGCTGTCTTCCAGAGTTAGCTCTACCTCTAGTGATGCATGAGAACCAGCATTTGGATGCTCCATGTTCTACATTTTGCTTACTCTACTAGATACATAGTTGACACCTCCCTGATGTTCTGATTGGCATTTTTCTGGGTTTTCCTTTTGTTTTGTTTTTGAGACAGTGTTTTACCTATTGCCTTGGCTGACCTGGGAGCTCACTGTATATCCCTGGTTAAGTTCAAGACTACCTTGAACTTGTAGTGATCTTCTGGTCTCTGAGCCACCATGCCTGGCTATAATTGGCACTGCTCTAATGGCTTATGATGTGGACCATCTTTTCTTGCTACCTGTGTCCTTGTGAGGTGCCTAATCAACTCTTCCTGTCTATTCTTGAACTCATGATTTCTTTTAAAAAAGTTAGTTTTTTCTATTTATTGATCACATTTTATGTGTGTAAGTGTTTGTCTGCATTTATAGATATGTACTGTGTGCATGCCTGGTGCCTAGGAACTGGAGTTACAGATAGTTGTTGAGTCACCACGTGGGCACTGAGAACCGAACTCAGGTTCTCCGCAAGACCAAGTGTTCCTAACCACTGAGAAATCTCCAACCCCCTGCTTTTTCCTTTGCTTTCTTTTCTTTCTTTTTTTTTTTTTTTTTTGAGTCAGAGTCTATGTAGTCATGGTTGGCCTAGAACTTTCTATGCAGACAAAACTGGCTTTGAATTCAGAGATCTACCTGCTTCTTCCTCCGAAGCACTGAGATTAAAGACGTGAGCTACCATGTCCCTCCCATGCTTGATTTTTTTTTTTTTTTTTTTTTTTTTTGGTTTTTCGAGACAGGGTTTCTCTGTGTAGCTTTGTGCCTTTCCTGGAACTCACTTTGTAGACCAGGCTGGCCTCGAACTCACAGAGATCTGCCTGCCTCTGCCTCCCGAGTGCTGGGATTAAAGGCATGCGCCACCACCGCCTGGCGATTTTTTTTTTTTATCAAGTTTTAAGATCTCTTTATTTTGGATAACAATCCTTTATTAGACATATCTTTTGCAAATGTTTTCTTTGCCCAGCCTGTGACTTGTCTTCTCATTGACTTGGCAGTATTTGATAGAACAGTAGTTTTAAATTTTACTGAGTTTGTCTTATCAGTGATTTGTTGTTGTAAAATATTAAGATATGTTACATTTGTTTATGCTGTGGAACATTTGTTTAATGATGCAAAGATGTGTTGCAAAGATTCTTTTATGTTCATTTTTTTAACTGTGAAGCTGTATTACTTTGCCTGTCTAAAACACCTAATGGTCTAATAAAGGGCTGAATGGCTAATAGCCAGGCAGGAGGGAAGGATAGGTGGGGCTGGCAGGCAGGGAGAATATATAGAAATCTGGGAGGAAAAGAAGAAAGCAAGAGAACAAGAGGAGGAGGATGCTAGGGGCCAGCCACACAGTAAGAGTGAAAGTAAGATTACAGAAGAAAGAAAAGGGAAAAGCCCAGAGGCAAAAGGTAGATGGGATCATTTAAGAAAAGCTGGCAAGAAACAAGCTAACCTAAGGCCAGACATTTATAATTAAGAATAAGCCTCTGTGTGTGATTTATTTGGGTTGGGAGTTGGGTGGTGGGCCCCCAGAAGAGCAAAGACAACCAACAATTGTTTTGTGGACCATGTCTATGATGGTGTACGTAAAAACTATTGCCCATGCCCTAAAGTCCTCTGCATTCTCTCTTGTAGGCGTGCTTTGTTTTGTTTGCTTGCTTGTTTTTGAGGCAAGAGTTTCAGTCTTGGCAGTTCCGGATCTTACTGTATATAGCCTTGCTGCCCCACACTCGGTGACAGCCCCCCCACCCCCACCCCAACTTGCGCTTCCTTTGGGCTGGGATCACAGGCAGGAACCACCACACCTGGCTGAACTACAGGGTCGGGTGTGTTGCATTTAGGTTTGTGATTCATTTTGAGCTATCTCTGTAAAGAGTGTAAGGTCTGTGTGTGTGTGTGTGTGTGTATGTGTGTGTGTGTGTATGTGTGTGTGTGTGTGTATTGGCATGTAGATATCTAGTTTTTCTGAACTACTTATTGAGAGTTCAAATTCTTTTTGTTCTTTGCAGATACACATTTTTTTTCAGTATTTCTTTACATGCATATATTTTACATTTATTCATTTGTATTTGTGTATGTGGAAGTCAGCTCTGGTGAGTTTTGTTTGGCAGTTCTAAAAATATTAGACAGTTATTTTTGTGTGTGCTGTACATTTTTCAATACTAGTCTTTCTCTGTATATGTTCCAATGCCTAACCTTTCAGAGGTTTCTCTAGGTTCAGACATGTGCATACATGTACACTATCATACACACAGACACACACTCACACACAGACACACACACACATATTTTTGCTGATTGGAGATGTTTAGTGCATTTAGAAGTATATTTTTTGGGAATTGGAAAGATGGCTGGGTGGTTAAGAACACTTGCTGCTCTTGCAGAGGACCTGGATTTGGTTCCCAGCACCCACATTGGGTGGCTCACAATCATCTGTAACTCTAGTTCCAGGGGACCTGATGCCTGCCCTCTTCCAGTCTCCTTGGGTACTGCACGTGGTACATGTGCATGCATGCACTCAGGTATAGGCAGAGTTTCTCTATGCCTCAGTAGCCACTCCTCAATAACCATTCAGAGACTTATTAATTATAAATGTTCAGCTGATAGCTCAGGCTTGTTACTAGCTAACTCTTATATTTTAAATTAACCCATATTTCTTATCTACCCTCTGCCACGTGGCGGTACCTTCTTTCAACACGGCACATTCATCCTGCTTCTCTAGGCATCTCTCAAGACTCTTCAGAATCCACCTTTCTTCTTCTCTCTGCCCTGAAAATCCTGCCTAGCTCTCGGTCAATCATTTATTAGCAATGAGAGCAACACATTTTCACAGTGTACAAAAGGATTATTCCACAGCACTCAGGCACACATACACATTAAAAAAAAAAAAAGATCAATTTATTTTCTTTTTCTTTCTTTCTTTCTTTTTTCTTTTTTTCTTTTTACAAGTATGTTTTTCAAGGCATAGAATACATCTGGAAGGGTAAGGGATACCATGAGATAATGTAAATTAGTTCAGTAAGATTGTGTTCTTTGTACAACCAGACAGCCATCTATTCCAGTTATCCCGTACGCATTCAGTTAGATCTTTAAGCAAAGGGAGCCTTAGAAGGGATGACCTTAGACCACCCCATTATTTTTATTTTTATTTTTGTTTGTTTTTTGAGACAAGGAGTCTCTGTAGCTTTGGAACCTGTCCTGGAACTTACTTTGTAGACCAGGCTGGCCTTGAACTCCTAGAGATCCACCTGCCTCTGCCTTCTGATTGTTGGGATTAAAGATGTGCACCACTACTGCCCAGCTACCCCATTATTTTATAGTGGTAGAAGTGTAGGACTAAGATGTCATGGTAAGGGCTGACTCTTGGTATCCTGACATCCAGGGCAGTGTTCTAATTTTTTCTGTGCATGGTGGCCCCTGGACAGTTGAATGTGACTAATTGTTCTGTGAATGCTATACACACGTTAACCTGATAGGACCCTGAGTTCAGAAAAGACAGGAGAAAATTGTCTTCTGTACTTGATAGTTCCTTTTCCTAGTATCCAAACCTCAGGCTGCGTGGACACATGCTGTAATGTTTTGTTACCGTGTGAACAGATTATATAGGGACTTAGGTGTTTTTAGCTGTGACCTTTGCTACCATTATAGCACTGTTTCAGGATTGAGGCTCAGAGCTGCAACCCTTACCATAAACCTTTGGCTGTCATATTTGGTAGGAATCAGTCATGCGCAGGAAAAATGTAGAGACCTGGAAGTTTATGTATCCTTTTGGCCCTACCTTCAGGTACAGTAATCATCAAATGGTTCAGCAGTCCTTTATCGTACATTTTCCAAAATCTTAAAATCTCTGAAAAGTCTACAAGTGATCTGAACTGATAATGAAACTGTATAAAATATTGTATTTAGTATATATTCATCACTTGGGCTCTTGTAATCTGATTTAGGAGTTTGCCTCTCACACTCTGGAGGAGGAGGTATTATATAATATGTAGTATATCTAAAATCTGAAAAAAAAAATCTGAATTCTGAGACACGTGACTCCCAGGAATTCCACTAAGGGATTGTGTATCTGAATTCATTGCGTCTGAACTCTGCTTCACAGGAACATAGTCTGTCTTTTTCTGACAGACTTGTAAGTCACTGAAGGCAGCAGGTTTGGGGAAAGCCAATGCTAGAGTTAGTGCTTTCCCAGTTAGTTCTTATTGGAACTGTTGAGGCGGGAGAGACGGCCCAGGGCTTATGAGCACTCACGTTTCGTGCAGAGGACCAGAGTTTGAATCTCAGGACCTGTATTGTGCCGCTCAACCACCTGTAACTCCAGCTATAGGGGATCCCAACACTTTTCCTGGCCTCCAAGGGCACCCATACATAGGTATACAGGCACATAAATAAAAATCATAAAAACGAATCATTTTAGAAAAATGACTGTTTAATACAGTGAACATCAGCATCAGGGCCTCTGTTACATGTCCATGGTGTGGATTTGATATCTGAATTTAGACTTTTACCTCCAATCCTCTCAGGGTGTGGCTCACTTTGTTATTTAAGTGTATCTTGAGATAAGACTTGCATCGAGTTGATGTCCTCAGCATCTTTGGGTCATCGGGTGTTCCAGCCTGTGTGAGGAGTGAATCCTGGTGTTCCAGCCTGTGTGAGAAGTGAATCCTGGTGTGCGTGTTCAGATTTCAGTTGGCGGTGTTGCTCCTGTGCCATGCTGCTGTGTGATGTTTAGTCTTTCATTCCACTTAGTGTTTATAAACAGTATAGAAAGTTTGTACGTAACATACTCTTGAGTGTGCAAAAATTGCAACCAGCTTGTACATATCTTTGGGTAAGATAACAAGAGGATCCATCTAACAGAATGCTTTGCAGATGAGTTTCTCTAGGTAGCATTGTGGGAGAATGATGGTCTTGCAGTACTCGACTACTCTTGACTACAGACCAGCAAGTCAAGGGAGGATTTCATGCACACCCTGTGAACATTCATGAAGCATTCTCGCACCTTCATGCTATTATCAGTAAAAAATAAGAAAGGAAGGTCAACTAACTTGAAGATGACTTTTCCTGTGAACTCTTTTATTGGGTGTGTTAATCTCGCAAAAGTACATGAATTCCCAATCTGCTGCTACCATCTATGTATGTAAATTTTTTTTTTTTTTTTCCTGAAACAAATAGCTTTCTGTCGGGTGGGAAATAGTGAATGTTTTGTGCTGATGAGATGAACTGTGATTGCTGCCTCGGCATAGTTTTTCCTTTTCCTCCATACTGAGTTGTTTGTTTTTAATCCTTCAAATTATAGTCCTTCTCATCTCCTTTCTGATTTTGTTTGTTTTGAGAGAGAGAGAGAGAGAGAGAGAGAGAGAGAGAGAGAGAGAGAGAGAGAGATTGATTGATTTTCATTTTATAGCTCACAGTGGCCCTGAACTCATGGTTTTCTTCTCTCAACCTCTGTAGTCCTTGGATTACTGGTGTGTGCCACCATGCCCTCCAACAAACATTAAGAGAGTTCTGTTTGTATTTAGAAACTGACTTTTAAGAGAGAAAGGAAGAAAGGTGTGAGGGCTGTAAACAAAGGATGGCAATTAAGATCAGTTGGGGCTGTGTCTTACGATACAGTAGGTTTTATGGCAACAGAGGTTGTAATGTGTTCAACCTTGTTCCAGTGCCTGGAACACTGCTTGGCACACAGTGAGCAGCAGGAATTGCCTAGTACATGGACGAGTTAACTGTGAGTGTCTGTTGTTCCTATTCCTGGTGTGCTTGAGACAGGGTCTCACTGTGTTGCCCCGGCTGTCTGGAACTGGTGATCCTCCGGGGGAGTTAGTCTCCTGAGGGTTGCCATTATGGGTCTGTACCACCATACCTGCTCAGTGTTGCTTTATTTAACATTTTCTTGGATCATTTAAAGTTCCCTGTCATGTCTGACTCTTTAAATATTGACATTGTTGGATCACAAGACTGCCTTTAAATTCTTCATATGTGTTTACTTTGACTTATATTATTGCTTCCTTGTGTGAGACCAAGAGGAGAGCCATAGAACATGGCTTCTAACCTGGGCATACTTACGGCAATGCTCATCTTATTATTGTACAGTTGAAGGGAGGCATAAACAGAAGGAATTGAACTGGTCTGGGGGTGGGGGGAATCGCAGATTGTGTGCCATTAAGTACATAACGGCCATTCTGTTCCTTGTGAGGTGTTCCTCCTCCTTGAATCCATAGATCCTAGACAGCACTGCCTTTGCCCCAAGAACATTCTTCTCTGCCTAAGGTCAGACCTCTACCTAAGATCACGCTATCCCCTCTCTTGAGAACTTGGAGTCAGCACAGAGTATTTAAAGTCTATACAGGTTCTGAACCAGCTCTGTCTACTGCCTCATTTGGCACACGACTCTTGGGCAGGGGACACACTCAGTGCTCCAAGAATTTGATAGGGCACCACTTGCCTTTTTGTTGTTTACTGTCTCCAGCGGCAGGACATCCCTGTGTATCATTTCCTGTGTCCGTGTCCAAATCTCATTCTTCAGAGGACCGAAGTCATGAGATTAGCACCCATTCTAATTCAGCATGATCGCACCTTAACTTGTACATCTCCGAAGACCTTATTTCTAAACAAGGTTTGGGGCTGGAGAAATGGCTCAGAGGTTAAGAGCACCGGCTGCTCTTCCAGAGGTCCTGAGTTCAATTCTCAGCAACCACATGATGGCTCACAACCATCTATAATGAGATCTGATGCCCTCTTCCGGCAGGCAGGCAAAACGTAGAGACAGCACACTGTACACATAATAAAAAGAAAAAAAAAAACAACTAAAAATCTAAACAAGGTTTGACTCATGGGTACAGGAATTAGGACTACAGTATTTTTTTTTTTTTGTGGTTGGGGCAGGACAGGGTTCTAGTCATAGTTTTGTTAAAATACATGGTATAGATCTTACTCTTTTTGGTGTGATTTTTGTTTATTTTTGAGACAGGGTCTTGTTCTGTAGCCCAGGCTGACCTTGAATTTTCCTACTTCGGCCTCCCCAGTCTGGGGTTATAGCACATGCATACTTCAAGGAGATGTGTGTTCTGTACCTCAAATCCTTTGCATTGTTGCCATCGTTTCCTTTGAGGGAATTAACTCAGGCTTTGGTTACTTGCTTTATATATACTCTTGGTGTGGAGTTCGAGAAATAAGGTGTTCTAACCAAGCAAGCAAACAGCACCGTGAAGTTTAACGTTCTTATTGTCACTTTCTAAACTGACGTTAGTGCTTCAGTGTGTGTGTACATGCTACGGCACCTAAGTGGAGGGCAGAGGGCAACTTCAGGGAGTGGGGTTTTCTCTTTTTGTGTACAGTCTCTCCCTATAGGTGCTGTCCCGGAGACCTTCCCACGGAAGTGAAGCAGGCAGGGCTGGAGGCCTCCCCTCAGGCCTGTCGCATTCCAGAGCATCCCATTGCCATTACCATACTTAGCTATAGTTTCCTCTACCAATATTCAAGATGGCAAGTGCCAAAATGCCGATTGGATATTAAACCAAAATAGTAGTCATATGGGAGAATAGAGTTTTTCTCCTTTTATGAAATACTTTGAAGGATTTGGATTTAAAAAGTTGGACATATATATCTATATATAGATATATAGAAGAAGAAGAGGAATATATATATATTTCCTTTTTTTTTTTTTTTTTTTAAGAGTCTCACTCTGTAGTCCAAACAAACCTGGAACTCACTAGGGCTAGGCAGGCCTCGAATTTACAATCCTTCTGCATCTAAAGTGCTGGGATTATAACTAAATATCACCACCCCAAGCACCTGCCTTTTTTTTTTTTTTTTTTTTTTTTTTCTTTTTTTTTTGGTACCGGTTTCCTTTTTGTTTCCCCG
>CABHPR010116338.1:0-12500 GCA_902168415.1 Peromyscus melanophrys
CCCCCAGCACAGCCAAGTGTAGACCATCTCAGACACCTGCACTCAGGCCCATGGTCCTAATCATCCTCTCTATGCGGACCTGCTGGGTAAAGCCAAGAGGAACCTGAAAACGGACTTACACAGCTGGGCATCCTGAAGAGTGGACTTTATGAGTGATAGGAAGACATGAGTCTGATTGCGTTTTAGAAAGTCACACAGATAAAGTATGGTCTTGCTGCTTAGAGAGACACACCGAGGTTCAGCGATGGGACCACAGTAATTGGAATCAGGCATGCGGAAAGTGCCCAGAACTTGGCCTTAACTTAGAGATGGTTCCAACCAGATTGATGGTGGGTAGGATTAGGTGGAGCTGGATGGATGTTAAAGCTGAAAGAAAAATCAAAGGTGACTTGCTCTGGGTTTGAGCAGATGGACAGGCACAAAATGAAAGGCAACTTTATTGTGTGTATGTGTTGAGTGGGGGACAGAGTATGTGAGATCCTGATGAGCGTCCTAGGGCCTGAGGACAGCTTCCAGCTATTGGCTCTCCCCTTCCACCTTGTTGAGCAGTCTTTCTTGTTTCAGCCATGGGGTGGCTTCTTGATGATTCTGGGCTCCACCTCCCATCTTGCATTAGGAATGCTGAGGTTACAGATGTGTGCTACCAAATCTGGCTTTTTTACATCAGTTCTAGGAATTGAACTCAGTTTATTAGGTTTGTATGGTAGGAATGTTTACCTGCTGAGCCATCTGACAAGCCCCAGTATTCTTGGTTTCTGATGCCTGGTCTCATGTAGTTGAGCATGGCCTCAAACTTGTAGTACAGCCAAGGATGACACTGAGCTCCTGTTCTTCCTGCCCATATTTCCCTAGTGCTGAGAGTACAGACACATACAAAAACATGTGGCTTTATACAGGGCTAAGGACTGAACCCAGGCTTTCTCTGGGCTAGGCAAGCCCTCTACCAAATGAGCCCCGTCCCCACCTCTCCGAAAGGCAAGTTGAAGGAAACACTCTGTATTTTATTATTAATTTTGTAAATCAACAGAGACATTGTGAGAACTACATCACTAAATACTTTAGTCTTGCTTGTGGCCCCTTTCCTTGTCCCAGCCCAGCCTTATCCCAATCACCATACCCCAAGAAAAATCCATTTTTGGCAGAAACTGAAAAACAGAGAGGTAAAGTGAATGGACTGAGTTGTCTGCCTCTGAGGTAAGAAAGACAGTACAGCCTAGGAAAGGGAAATGTCGGGTTTAAAATTCTCTCTAAAAAAAAAAAAAAAAAAATGCCGGGCGTTGGTGGTGCACGCCTTTAATCCCAGCACTCGGGAGGCAGAGCCAGGCGGATCTCTGTGAGTTCGAGGCCAGCCTGGGCTACCAAGTGAGTTCCAGGAAAAGGCGCAAAGCTACACAGAGAAACCCTGTCTCGAAAAACCAAAGTAAATAAATAAATAAATAAAATTCTCTCTAGCCTGGTATGGTACCACATAGCACTCAGGAGACAGAGGCAGGCAGATCATTGTGAGTTCAAGACCAGCCTGGTCTATAGAGAGAGTTCCAGGCCAGCCAGGGCTGCATAGTGAGAACCTGCCTCAAAAAAATTTTAAGTATTTAATGGTTTAATTGCTTAATAGTTACCTTGTATGCACAAGGTCCTTGAAATGATTAGCATGTGGAAAGCTTGGTGTGGCCTATAACAGTCTCCTTATTTAGGAAGCATTGGGCAGACTTCATAATGTGGCCTTAAAATAGTCACTAATCACATTCTGATCTGGGAGCTGTGAGTCTGGAAGCCCAACCAGTCACCTGGGCAGTAATTAGCATGAAGCCAACCCGTGTCCGTTTCTCATTTCCCATTTTATAGACCCCTTAGTTCCACTTCAGCAGTAATGGAGGGAGACTATTTAAGTATTTATATATGCCAAATCACACGGGGGACTCTTGGGAGGGCAATAGCTGGGATAGAATTCAGCAGGGGGAATTCTTGTCTCTTGTAACACACACCAGTTTTCCAGTTGCCCAGCACCAACCTCACAGCGAGGTCCTTTTCCTCTCCTTCCACGTTGGGCTCTTGGTGACTACCCCGAAGTCATGTGACCTCTTGCCTGGGCTTGGGAGACAGACACTGTAACTGTGATGCCTCGGGTACAGACGCATTGCATGATTTCCTGTGGCAAGCCGCTACCGTAGCAGCTGGTACAGGGAGATCAAAAGAAACCTTTCTGTTTCTTCCCCCCTCTCTCTTACAGTGCTGAGGATGGAATCGAGTCCTACACATCCTAGACAAGGCTCTCCCACAGACCCTGACCTTAGCCCCAATGACAGATTCTACTGATCCGCTAAACGCTGAGGTGACACACTTGTCATACAGATAATTGCTTAGTGACTTCAGGTTTTGCGTCCCGCTACCTACAAGGTAGAACAGTGAATGGAAAATTACCCAGCAGGCCCTGGATACCACAACTCCTCTCTTCTTTCTGTTTTGTAGACATTGCTTTTGTCATAGGCCACCTGTCTCCTGGAGCATGTGTGCTCAGAAAGCTGAGAGACCTGAGCTGGCCTAAGGAACTTCATGTATGAGAAAATCTGCCCCCCCCCAATCCCCTGCAGTATTAGAGATGGAGCTTGGGACTTGTTCCTATTAGGTAAGCATTCTGCCATGTCCTCAAGCCGCTGTGACTGTCTGTCTTCTTTCCTTCTATATTTGAAATTAAAGCACAATTATATCATTTCACCATTCCATTTCCTCCCTCAAAACCCCTGACATGTATTTCCCCTTTGCTCATTGTTGTTATATATATATATATATATATATATATAATATTTATATATATATAAATAAAATCCTGCTCAGTCCATATGCTACTTGTGTATATATATATGTATGTATATGCATACATATATGTGTGTGTGTGTGTGTGTGTGTGTGTGTGTGTGTGTGTGTTTGTGTGTGATTTCAGGGCTCAACAGTCACCAAGTTCAGGAAGAGATCCTGTCCCCAAAACCGTGAAGAGTGGCTGAGAGAGACACTAACATTGACATGTGCATGCGTGCACACACTGATACACACACAGAAATCTTTCCATTGTACAATGAGTCTGTTTTTGGAGTTGAAGAATGACAGGATGACGTGGGCTCTAAAAACTCAACCAGGCATCATCTTAGATGGGATTAAACTCATGCCTGCGGCGTGTGAAGCATAACTGGACTCTGTCCTACGGGTTCTTGCAGGAAGCAGGTGAACGTTTTGTAACCAACCTTTAGGAGAAGATGCCAGGTGCTCAAAGGCACAGAAATGAACCCTGCAAAGACAGCAGCAGTCCAGAGGGTGTAAGCAATGTCATGGATTGTATTTTGGAGCCACGTAGGACAGCTGCTCTCCCTAGAGCAATTAGCAAGAGGCTTCATGTCACTTAGCTTTGTGGCAAAGAGCCACACCATAGGATGTCTCCAAAGTAGGTGACTTTAGAATGACAGAGAGTAGAGCCCATTGGGAGGAAAATGGCTCCAAATCCTCCAGTGGATTAGTGATGGTCAGTGTCTAATTATCGATTCTGATCTTCAGGGCAGAGCCCTTGATTACTAAGCCAAGGAGAAGAAAGCCATCGTATCCACAGAGAGCCTTAACTTCGTAGCTGACATAGTCTTCAGGTCCTACAGGACAGCTTTCTGACTAGCTACCAGGCACCACAATAACTCATCCTAAACACAGGGAGTTAATCTAACAGCCCCTTGGTAAGAGAATGTGGTTGTTCCGTTTCTTTCTTCCCACCTTAGCAAAGCTGCCAATGATTCTCAGAGACAAGGAGTCTTCATCTGGGAAGACTCTGAGGTCCAGGAGGGAGAGACAGAAGTGCAGGAGGCAGGGAGAATGACTTTACTTGCATCTTCCTTAGTCTGGCTTTTCGTGAGCAACTAACATCATGTATCCCCAAGCCTGCACACTGCCTAGCCCAGCATTCTGATGTATGTTTACACATACAGCAATGTCTATTAGTGCTTACAATTATTTTGCTTGCTTAAATATTTCCTTGCTTGTGGTCTTTTTTCTCATTTAGGATGTAAATGCCATCTTTCTTGTCACCGTCTGTCCTCAACACCCATGCCTGGTTTATGGTGGAATTTCAACATACCTTTGATGACTGAAAAAGTGAATGAAAATATACATAAACTGTGTATGCACCTTCTATTAGGTCCTACACTTTTTTTTTTTTTTAAGAACTAGATTGTTGGGTTAGAAATTTACTAAAATGAAGCTGGGCGTGGAGACACACACCTTTAATCCTAGCACTCCAGAGGTAGAGGCAGGCAGATCTCTGAGTTTGTGGCCAGCCTGGTCCATATAGTGAGTTCTAGGACAGCCATAGCTACATAGTGAGATCCTGTCTCAAAATAAACGACCTGGAGAGATGGCTCAGCAGTTAGCAGCCACTGGCTGCTCTTCAGGAGGATCTGATTTCAATTTCCAGCACCCACATGGTAGATCACAACAGTCTATAACTGTAGTCCGATGCGATCCAATGCCTTTTTCTGGTGGGCAAGCATACGTGCAGACAAAACACCCATATATAATATATATGTATATATATATATATTACATAAATCTTTTTTAAAAAAACAAACAAAATGACAACAATAACAAAGACGTTTACTAAAATGAGGGTTGGAGATATGGCTTAATTGGTATAGTGTATGCCTGAATAGCATATTTGAAACTATGAGTTCAGTGCCTAGCAAATAAACAAATAAAGCTGGGGGGTCTTAGTTACTTTTCTGTTGCCGTGACAAAAGCCATGACCAAGGCAACTTGTAAAAGAAAGGATTGAATTGGGATTACTGTTTCAGAGGGTCAGAGTCCATGATGGTGGAGAAAAGGCATGGCAGCAGGAATAGCTGAGAGTTCACATCTCTTTGTTTGTTTGGTTTTTGAGGCAGGGTCTTTCCATGTAGTCCTGGCTGTCCTGGAACTTGCTATGTAGACCTGGCTGGTCTTGAACTCACAGGGACCCTTCTGTAGCTGCCTCTCAAGTGCTGGGATTAAAGGCGTGTTCTACCATGACTGGTGAAGAGCTCACATCTTGATCCACAAGCATGAGGCAGGGAGAGAACACTAGGAATGGCAAGCATCTTTTGAAACCTTGAGACTTGCCCTCAGTGACACACCTCCTCCAACAAGGCCACACCTCTTAATCCTTCCCAAACAATTCCACCAAATGGGAACCAAGTACTAAGTATTCAAACATATGAATCTACGGGGACCCTTCTCATTTAAACCACCACATTGAGTACAAGTAGGTAATCCCAGCACTAGAAAGGTGGATCAGATGTTCAACATTATCCTTGACTATGCAGGGCTACACAGTGAGTTTAAGGCCAGACTGGAATACCTCAAATTCTGTCTTAAAATAAAGGAAAGAGGAATTGCTAAAATGAATTGTTTATTTTTGTGCCATCTTGTTGTCTCTTCTTATACAGACAGCAATCTAGCAGGCATGACAGCACACACATGTAACTACAGCACTCTTGAGACAAGATTGAGGTAAGTTCAAGGCCAATCTGGATGACTGAATAAGACCCTGACTCAAAATAAAAAATAAGAAGAGGACATGGAGTGAGGCTCCATGACAGAACATTGTCTAGTATGTGCAAATTTAATCTCAAGTTCTACAAAACCAAACAAACCAAACAAATATGCATTTGGGTCTGGGCCCTACTGCATAACCTCACTAATCCTTAGTTACAGTCTCAGGATTCCATTTCAATAACATTGGGAAATAGAGTCCTACATAAGAATTTCAGAGAGGGAGGCCGACACCCATGCCATAAAGAGAAAGCTAGCCAGGCACAGTGGCACATGCTTTTAATCCTAACACTTGGCTAAGGCAAGCAGATCATTGTGAGTTCAAGTCCAGCTCTATCTACATAGATAGTACCAGGATGGCTAGGACTATATTGTGAGACTCTCAGAACAAACTTAAGTTGTAAGCTTGGTTGTTCATAAAGAACGCTAGTCCTACTAAGTTCACAGAAGTGTAAAGACCCTGTTCCCACCATTACGAACTCATTCATTCATCCATCCGTTCAGTCAGTCTCTAAGACCCCGGCTTCTTTCCCTGTCTTCATCCCCTTGGCTTCCATCTGATGATGCCTGACACAGGGCAGTTGTCTATATGTTAAGAGAAACTGATCTGGCCAAGAAGTAGGTGAGGCAACATAACTAATAAGCCTTGCTTTAACTCAGAGTCTTCTGGAAAACTCTCCCCAAACTCCATTATCTTAGCCTTGCTTTCTCTGATCCTATTTCCTACTAATCTTCAAATGAGCTGAAAGTCACTGGGTTGTTGTAAGGGTTAGCTGAGTGGAGCATCATAAGTACTGTCAACATGTGTCCTGTGTGTGTGTGTGTATGTGTATGTGTGTGTGAGTGTATGTGTATGTATGTGTGTGTATGTGTGTGAGTGTGTGTGTGTGTGAGTGTGTGTGTGTGTTCTTTGAAACAGTGTGTCAAGTAGTCACTAGTGCTGCTGGCCTATAACTTATGTAACCTCAGAACACCTTGAATTCATGATCTTCTTGCCTCGACCTTGCAAGTGCTAGAGTTACAGGTATGCATCACCACACTCGATTTTGTTAGAGACAAAGCATGTAGACTAGGCTACCCTGTAACTAGACATGTAGCCAAGGCTTGCCTTGAACTCCTGTTGCTTCCAGCGCTGAGATTATAGGGTACATGCCACCATACTCTTGGCTTTACAAGGTCGAAGAAGGATGTTCACAGACCACAAGATCTCTTCGCTGTTCAGGCATGGAGGGACTGACCTTTCAACACTATTTCCAAGTTCTAGGCAAGGGGCTCATTAGTAAAGCTCAGGTCTGAGGTCTCCTCTGGTCTAACCAGTTGGGGTGGGGGTGGGGAGAACACAGTCTCAGCATTCCACCAGAGTGGACAGGCAGAAGATTGCACTCTGCACAGCAGGATGAGGACTTCCTGTAGCATTTGAGCCCCAGGCTACATGGCTCATAAGTCCCTACCTGTCCTGAATGGTTTGTCCTCAATGCATCAAGGCACTGAGATCTCCAGGCTAAAATTCAAGGGAACTAGAGCTGGCCTAACCTGGGATCCCGCCAAGTGCCTAGGTTTCAGAGACTCCAGAGACAACAATAGGACACACGCCACCTGAGGTGAGACGCAAGCTTCACGGGTCCAGGCAACCTGTGTGACCCTGGGAGGGGGTGGGGAGGCAGCCTGTGCTGAATTGGTGACCTCAAGATGCAGAGAAGAAATGAGAAGCCAATTCCTGGCACCAGGGGAAGGTGACCTGCACACTGCTAATTCAATACCACCCTTGCTCAAGGGGCCAAGGATGACAGAAGGGGGTGGGGTGGGCAGAGCTCAAGAAACCAGCCCATTCCTTAACACCACAGAAGCAGAGGTTTGGTGATCTGGGCCTACTTGATGACCTTTTTGGGGACAGAGTTTCAGCTCGGGATCTGTCCACCCTGCTCACTTGTATCTCATTTGACATTCCTGTGTCTCATTTGTAGAACAACGCTGTATTCTGAACCTTGTGACCAAGCCAGGAAGGAGTCAGTGAATTCCTATCAGATGGGCTGTGGTTTGGTGCCCCTTGGACTCCACAGTTAATCCCAGATGTGAGCCACAGCCCCTGCCCCCACCCCCACCCCGCCCCCTCCGCCACACACACACTCCAATGACCAAGAGAGGATTAAGGGCTAATTGCTTGGGCAGGTTACACCCTCTCAGCACATTCTTAGGGCTGCTCTGTTGAAGCTGCTTTTGGGTCTGAAGCATTTTGGAGGCCCAGGGAAGATCATCTAGGCCGTGATACTCCTGGTCCATCTGAGATCAGCAGGAAGTCATGCAGCTGGGTGGTCTCGAGGACCCAAGGGACTTAGACTCTCAGAGACAGGCTTACCTTGCCAACTAGAGAAGTGCATTCTGGGAGCCTGTCCTAGTGTGCTGCCTATTGCTGTGATAAACACCATAACCAAAAGCATCTTGGGAAAGAAGGGATTTCCTTCATCCCACAGCTCACAGTCGGTCCTGAAGACAAGTGGGGGCAGGAACTCAAGGCGCGAACCTGGAGGCAGGAAGAGAAGCAGGAATCCTTTGAGAAAAGCTGCTTAAGGGCTTGCTTTTCCTGCCTGGCTCAACTATCTTTCTTATACAATGTAGGACCACCTGCCGCGGGGTGGCACCACCCACCGTGGCCTGGGCCCTCCCACGTCATCAATTATTAACCAAAAAAAAAAAAAATGCTTCATAGACTTTGCTGTTCCTTCACTAATGTACCCGTTCTCCAGATGACTCTAGCTGATGTCAAGGTGACAGAAAACTAACCAGCACAGAGCCCCACAAGCACTTTATTGAAACTTGGTATTTTGTAATTAATCACCTCTAATATACTCTTAATGATATCTCATAGCCTTTTGATTTATTATATTTTCTATTTTTATTTATATTTTCCTCCCCCCAGTGTGTGTGTATGTGTGTGTGTGTGTGTGTGTGTGTGTGTGTGTGTGTGTGTGTGTGTGTGTGAGTGATGGAGCCTCCTTATGTTGCCCAGGTTGGTGTTGAATTCAAGGGCTGTCCTCAAGGAACCCTCTCATGTCAGCTTCTCGAGTGTCTGGGATACAGGTGCATGCGGCCATGTCCAGCTATATTATGTAGCTCCCCACCCTCCGTCATGGCCTTTTAGCCCTCTCTCCCTTTCCTTTTCTCTACCTCCCTCAACCAGAGTGTCTTCCTTTGTGGCCCAGGCTGACCTTGAACTTCTGATCTCCTGTCTCAGCTTTTCAAGTGTTGGGACTACAGATGTGTACCTGGAGGTTAGTATTTATTCCCAAATTGGTAATAAAACTATTCAGAGCTCCAAGTTAAAAAAGACAAAGGTATGCACAGGAAGGAAGTCTCCCTCCCAGGCCAGGCCCTGGAGACCCCAGTGGTAACCAGTGTCTGTGTTACTCCAGAGAACCAACTGATGAATACTAGCTGGTGATACAGGAATTATCTGAAAGGTAAGTGGTTGGCTTCTGTCTTACTCCGAGTTTCTATTGCTGTGTTTAGGCATCTTAGGGAGGAAAAGGTTTATTTCAGCTTATAACGCTCAGGTCACACTTCATCACTGAGGGAAGTCAGTCAGGGCAGGAACTAAAGACAGGAACCTGGAGGTAGGAACTGAAACAGAAACAATGGAGGAGTGCTGCTTACTGGCTTGCTCCCCTTGGCTTGCTCAGCCTGCTTTCTTATACTATCCAGGACCATCTACCCATTGGAGATACCACCCACAATTGCCTAAGACCAGCTCTGAGAGCAGAGACTGACTCCCAAACTAGTCTACACAGCCTGGGATCTTTGGCAAGCCGGAGCCTCTCTGGAAATCTGGGGGAGAAGGAGGAAGCGCAGAGAGAAAGGGAGGGGATGGAAGGAAAAAGCTCCTTGTTCCACAATTTCCTGGTGTATGATCAGGCACACACATTGCACATAAAATTCTTGTCCACAGTCTGATTTTTTGATGGGATATGAGTTATGGGTCTATATGGGTCCATCCTCAGTTGGGCTGGGTCCATCCTTAGCACCACTGTCTACCCACTAGCTGGCATGGGCTGATACTTATTAATACAACAGCCTGGCTCAAGTTCTGGATACTTGGCATGCCAGGCACTGTACCAGGCTTGCTGAAATAGCCCAGTTCTCATCACAGCCACTGTCCTCGCTGCACAGAACAGAAGCCCAGAGAGCTCATGCCTTGGCTAGCAAGTAGCCAAGTCAGAATGATATTGCTGGTGTTTTAACCCAGGCACACTCTGTGTGACTAGCTTTTCCTGGTTTTCCCAGAATGTTCCTGGCTCGTTATTTATCCATCCATCCATCCATCCATCCATCCATCCATCCATCCATCCATCCGAGACATTGTCTTATTACATACATAACCCAGGCTGGCCTGGAACTCAAGACAGTCTTCCTGCCCCAGCTTCTTGAGTCCTGGGATTTTACGGGTGTCAGCCATCACACTCAGCCTCTCCTAGTTGGAAATTTGAACATTCTACCTCCTAAGGATAAATCCAATGGCCCAGCCTAGGAAGAAGTGAGGGAGTCAACTGTTACAGTCACAAAATTAAAGGGATTGCCAAAAAGTAATCAATAGAAATAATGTTTGTTTTCAAGACAGTTTCTCTGTGTAGACTTGGCTGTCCTAGAACTCACTCTGTAGACCAGGCTGGCTGAGAATTCATAGATCTGCCCATCTCTGCCTCCCTGGTACTGGAATTAAAGGTGTGTGCCACTATGCCTGGCTTAGAAATAATATTTTGCTGCGATATTTAAAAACAAAACAAGACTGGCAGGTCTCAGGGGCAGTGGGACAGTTGTTGCCAAGAGGAGTTAGTGGACCTCGCTGTCGGCAATCCAGGGAGGTGGGATGTCATCCAATGTAGAGTGTGGCTCCCCTGGGAGAGGCTGTTGGAGGAAGGCCTGTGCGTGAGACACCAAAGTGTTTCTCTTAGCATCTACAGGAGACAGGACCTGCTAGGCCACGAAAGGCTTTGAGAAGCCATGTGCTGGAAAGCTGAAGGCCCCGGTACCAGAGCAGATCTGCCATGTCCCAGAGAAAAGAGGCTGCATTGGCACAAGCAGAGGATCCCCTAGGGAAAAGACAGTGACAGAA
This sequence comes from Peromyscus melanophrys, assembly GCA_902168415.1. Classification (NCBI taxonomy): domain Eukaryota; kingdom Metazoa; phylum Chordata; class Mammalia; order Rodentia; family Cricetidae; genus Peromyscus; species Peromyscus melanophrys. The sequence goes on from CABHPR010116338.1 coordinate 10,670, forward strand.
GACTCCTCCGTTAACTCACTCAGCCCCTCCCTCCCTCTTTCCAGTCCTGGATTACTTTTGTAGTCATCACAGACTGATGGGGCTCTGCAGGGACACCTCAGAGGCCAGACACCACACAGCCACTTGCGGGTCTCTGGATTTCGTGAACCCCATTGCTGCAGGAACCCGACGCTTCCCTCTGGGAAGGCCGCTCGAAGGCTGCTGTGAGCAGCAGTTCCAGATTCAGAGTGACTTCGCTTTTGTTTAGGTATCTATTTTTGTATCCACTTTCCATCTCTAGAGCTGAGATAGCGAGGGGTCTAAGTGCCGTATTAATGGCTTTGCCACTTGCCTGAGATTTACAGAGCTCATTATGGGATCTCAGAGAGCTGACCTCTTGACCTGAACCTGTTCTGCTTTCTTCCTGCATTCCCTTTAAGAGGATCACCTCTCAGTTGTTCAGGCTACATCCCTCCCTGTGTTCCTTGCCTTCCTTCCATCAGCAAGTGAGGTAGACTTGGCTTCACCCGGGGGTGCCCAGCTGTGCAGGTTTTCCAGGGACTGCCCCATTTAATACCTAAGGTCTCTACACTAAGCTTGCTCATCCCTTGCTTTACAGGCAGACCTTCAAAATGCCAACCTCTTCAATGCATACCTGACTTGCTCCTTTTCCTTGGCACATTGTGTCTGCGTCCCTTCAAGGGTCTCCACTCCTCACCTTTCATAGCTTAACATAAGGCAGGAGCATCCAGATCAAGTGGGTCCCAGGAATAGAACTCAGGTTATCCACTTGGCAGCAAGCGCCTTTACCCACTGAGCTATCTTTGGTTCCTCCTCCTCCTCCTCCTGATCACTACATTCTCTCCAGCTCTTTCTTTTCCTCCTTCTATTAGACACGGTTTCCAGTAACCCAAGCTGGCCTTGAAAGCTTTAGCTGAGAAGGATTTGTATCTCTGATCCTCCTGCCTCTACTTCCTGAGGACTGGGATTACAGGCATGCACCATCACACCCAGTTAAATTAATGTTGGGGATTGAATCTAGGACTTCGTGCATGCTAGGCAAGCACTCTACCAACTAAGCTACACTCCAAACCCATAAATTCATTGAATAAATTCACTCATAAATATCTTTACATGATTTAGAAATCTGCTGAAATAGTTTGAACAACCAATGTTAAAAGTCTTTTACTTACAACTTTTTTAAAAAGATTTATTTATTATGTATACAATGTTCTGTTTGCATGTATTTCTGCAGGCCAGAAGAGGGAGCCAGATCTCATTACAGATGGTTGTGAGCCACCATGTGGGTGCTGGGAATTGAATTTAGGACCACTGGAAGAATAGTCAGTGTTCTTAACCTCTGAGCCATCACTCCAGCCCTTACTTACAACTTTTATGATAAACTTCAATTATACTTTTTCTTTTGTTCTTTCTCCTGCAGTCCTTATGGTATCCCAGGACCTCATACAGTCAGGCGGACACCTTACATTGAGCTGCACCACAGACTCATTTAGAGCGTGAGAGAGATCCTGCACATTATGATATCTCAACTCCCTAAGTAGCTGAGGATGACCTTGAACTTTCGATTACCTTGCCTCCAGCTCTCAAGTACTGGAATTATGGGTATGAGTCGGCCAGTAGTGGTGCACACTCAGGAGGCAGAAGTAGGAGGATCTGTGAGTCCCAGGCCAGCCTGGTCTATAGAGCAAGTTCCAGGACAGCCGGGCTACACAGAGAAACCCTGTCTCAGAAGGAAGGAAGGAAGGAAGGAAGGAAGGAAGGAAGGAAGGAAGGAAGGAAGGAAGGAAGGAAAGAAGGAGGGAAGGAGGGAAGGGAGGCTAGGGATATACCA
>CABHPR010116338.1:13803-24743 GCA_902168415.1 Peromyscus melanophrys
GAGAGAGAGAGAGAGAGAGAGAGAGAGAGAGAGAGAGAGAGAGAGAGGAGGAGGAGGAGGAAAAGAGGGAGAGAGGGAGAAAGAGAAAGGGAAGGAAACAGGGAAAGCAGAGATGTTCACACCTCATGGTGGGGAAGGGAAGAGGAAGAATAAGGGAGGGTTTTCTTTGGGTTTTTGTTTTGGTTTGTTTTGGTTTGGTTTTTCGAGACAGGGTTTCTCTGTAGTTTTGGTGCCTTTTCTGGAACTCACACTGTAGTCCAGGCTAGCCTCGAACTCACAGAGATCCGTCTGCCTCTGCCTCCCAAGTGCTGGGATTAAAAGCATGGGCCACCACCGCCCAGCAGGTTTTTTTTTTTTTTCCTTAAAAGAAGATTTAATTCAGGACACAGGGATGGTCCTCAAGGGGGGGGTCAGAATGCCAACAAGGATACTTTTCAAAGTCCTTTCTGTGTAACCTGAAAGACAATGAATGAACTTGGAGGAATCCTCATGTCCACTGGGCCTCACACCTGAGACACTTCTGCCAGATTGCACCTCTCCAGGCTTTGCAGAGTTCGTGCTTGCATAAATCTCTGGCCATGCTGGCCACAGCAGCAAGACTGTAAGAGACCCACTGTTTCCAAGCTGTGACCTCTGAGTTGTGCTACCAGCCGAGTTTTGAGCAAGCAGAGAATTGCTCCTAGGGTTGAGGGAAGCTACAAGGACACCAGTCAGTAGCAGCGTGAATGGAGCCTCTAGCTAGAAGAACCTGAATGAAGGATGTCGTCACAGGAGCCAGGGGTGGGGAGAGTCTTGAGAGAGACTGTTGTCAAAACCTGCAGTAAGATTGACACCATGAGGACATGTGACAGACCAGAAGCCACTTGGATTACCAGAGCTTAGTCTCAGAATGTGATTGCTGGCTGACAGTCTTTGGTAGCGAACACCAAGGCCAGCATCTGTGGCAGAGGCATCTCTTCAAGTAGTTACTGGAATTTCTCTGTCCCCAGGAGCTGCATCTTTTCACTCGAGCTCCAGAAAGTCATCCCAGGCATTTCAAACATCTCTCCAACTCCCTTAATCTGTTAGTGTTGGGACTAGAGGAAGAAAACAATCATTTGACTTCCCATAAGGTTCCTTTGGCCAGCCCAGTGATAAGAATGAATTTTTTTTTTTTTTTGACCCCGTTAGCTTTGGAGCAGGAATAGAAAGGTATAATGAAGTAGACTCCAGGCAGGAATTACAGGGGCAACCTCCACCTGTTTGGAAGAAAGCAGAAACTTGCAACCTGTCAGGATTTCTCTACTCTGGCTCAGTGACACTGTTGGTAGTTCTTTGCCAGAGGTTGTTAGTTCTGTGCATTCTAGATGTTCATAGCCTCTGGCTTCTGTCTATTAGATGACAATAGCTGTCCGTGTCCTCCAATGTGACAGCCAATAAGGCCTCCAGATGTTTCCAAATGTCCCCTGGGAACAGTTGTTCCCTCCCACCTTGTTCTACCTATATGAAGCCTCAAGTCAACTATTTCCTTCTCTCTCTCTCTCTCTCTCTCTCTCTCTCTCTCTCTCTCTCTCTCTCTCACTCACTCACTCACTCACTGGCAGTGTTAGACAGGACCTAACCCATGCTAGGCAAACACTCAGCTGTAACCCAGCTAGAGGGTGTTAACTTAAGAACCACCCGGTTTTGCTGGGGATGTAGTTCAGTGTGTGAAGGGCAGGTCTGGAATGTCAGAGGTCCTGGCTTTGACCCTCAGCAATGCCTATACTGGGGTGGTAGAGGTACACAGATCTCTAATCTCAGCCACTTCAGAGGGGTAAACTGTAGGATTAAGAGTCCAAGTTTAGCCAGGCGGTGGTGGTACACACCTTTAATCCCAGCATTCGGGAGGCAGAGGCAGGTGGATCTCTGTGAGTTCGAGGCCAGCCTGGGCTATAGAGTGAGTTCCAGGAAAGGCTCCAAAAGCTGCACAGAGAAACTCTCTCTCAACCCCCCCCCCCAAAAAAAAAAAACAGTCCAAGTTTAGCCAAGTGGGAATACTTAGGAGGCAGAGGCAGGCAGATCTCTGAGTTCGAGGCCAGCCTGGTCTACAGAGGGAGTTTCTGGACAGCCAGGGCTACACAGAAAAACCCTCTCCAAAACAAAACAGAAAACGAAAGACTCCAAGTTTATCCCTGGCCTCAGCCAGCCTGAAGCCCACCTAGGCTTCATTAGACCTCTGTCTCCGAAAAACATTCAGAGTTTTGTGTTTGTTTGTTTGTTTTTGTTTTGCAGTGGGGGGTAATCAGGGAGGGGAAAGTGAACTTGGGGCTTCCCTCTCAAGTGCTGGGCAATTGTTATATCACCAAACCACACCATCGGTTTGGGTAGTCATTTTTTCTTTTTCCTTTTGAGGCAGGCTCTGGAGTAGCTTAGACCAGCCTCAGATTTACTGTATAGTTTAGGATGATCTTTGAATCCCACATACCCCTCTTTTTGCCTCCCTAGTGCTGGGAATTTACACCATGCCAAGTGCCCACCCCCACCCCCTCACCCCGCTGCTTTTGTTTTGTTTTGTTTTGAGGCAAAGTTTCCCTGTGTAACCCTGGCTGTCCTGGGGCTCTCTCTGTAGACCAGGCTGGCCTGGATCCACTCAGGGATCCACCTATCTCTGCCTCTCAAATGTCTAGATTAAAGGCATGAGCCACTACACCCGGCTAAAAACTCTTTTAAAAACATTTTAAAGCTGGGCGGTGGTGGCGCACGCCTTTAATCCCAGCACTTGGGAGGCAGAGGCAGGTGGATCTCTGTGAGTTCGAGGCCAGCCTGGTCCACAGAGCGAGATCCAGGAAAGGCACAAAGCTACACAGAGAAACCTTGTCTCGAAAAACAAAAAAATAAAAAAAAAAAAATTTAAAAAATTTAAAAAAAATTTAAAACTTTTTAACAGCTGGAGGTTGGATGAAAGGCTTTAGCAAATACGCTGCTTTATGGGAGCTGGGGATGTGGCTGAGTTGGTAGAGAGCTTAGCATGTACAAAGCCCTGGGCTCTCTCCCCAGCACTGCACAATGCAGGTGTGGTGCCACATGCCTGTAATTCCAGCGCTCACTCGGGAGGTGGAGGCAAGGGAAGAAGAGCTCAAGGTCATCCTTGGCTGTACTGCAATTTTGAGATCAGCCTGGCATACCTGAGATCCTGTCTCAAAAGGGATGGGGAAAGCAGGGGGAGTGGTCCATGGTTGATAGTGCTCCCTGCTCTTCCAGAGGACCCCGTTTGGCTTCTAGCACTTATATTGGGTGGAGCCACACCATTAATCGCTATGGGTGTGGTGCTGTGTGCCCATTATTCCAGCACTGAGAAGCTGAGGCAGGAGGATTGACACAAGTTCAAGGCAAACCTGATCTGTATTGTGACTTCCAGGCCAGCCTGGAACTACATAGTGAGACACTCAAATCAAAACAAAACAAAACAACAACAACAAAACACTTTTAAGACTCCTGCAGCCTCACACCTCTTGTGCCTTCATATTGGCTATTCGGCTTCAGTACAGGACTCTGATGAGTGAGGGGATCCCAGTCAGACTAGTTTAATCCCTTATTTGTTATACTAGATCATGGTGCTAAGTGTTTTTCTGAAATGCAAGGTTTCATTGACAAAAAGCAGTCTAGTTCATCCAATGAAAGTCTAGTTCATCCAATCAAAGTCTAGTTCATCCAGTGAAAGTCTAGTTCATCCAATCAAAGTCTAGTTCATCTAGAGAAAGTCTAGTTTATCCAACGAAAATCTAGTTCATCCAATGAAAGTATAGTTCATCCAATGAAAGTCTAGTTTATCCAATCAAAGTCTATTTCATCCAGTGAAAGTCTAGTTTATCCAATCAAAGTCTAGTTCATCCAGTGAAAGTCTAGTTTATCCAATCAAAGTCTAGTTCATCCGATGAAAGTCAATTTTATTCATATGAGTGTTTTGCCTATATGTATGTCTGTATACCATGAATATGTCTGGTACTCACAGAGGTCTGAAGAGGGCATGGGGTCTTCTGGAACTGGAGTTCTAGCCCATTGTAAGTCACCATGTGGGTACTGAGAATCAAACCCAACCCTAAGCAAAAATAACAAGTGCTCTTAACCACTGGGCTATCTCTCCAGACTCCCTCCTGTCCCCATTTTCTATTTAGACAGGATCTCAATAAAATCTCACAATGGCTTGGAACTCACTATGTAGCCTAGAACTTACCAGTTTTCCTGCCTTGGCCTCCCACATGCCTTTACACTTCTTAGTAAGTGTGCATTTCACCACCCCCAATTGTATCCACTTGAATGAACAACAACGGAGGAGAGTATGTTTCACTGCTTCTACAATGATGTTTCAAACAACTTCTGCTGGCGGGGACATTTTAAAATGTACTTCCAGGAGAGAGGGCAACGGAAGAGGGCTGGGAGCAAGGCACAAGGACGTATGTGTATTGAAACATTGTAAGGAAACCCATTTTAACCTAAAAAATAAAAAGTAAAGGTCAGGGCTGGACATGGGGGCACATGCCTTTAATCCCAGCACTCTGGAGGCAGAGTTAAGCATATCTCTGTGAGTTCGAGACCAGCTAAGGATCCTATCAAAACAAAGAAACTGGGCTGAGATGGCTCAGCTGTGTAGAGCACTTGCTACTAACAGAGGGCATATATACACACATGCCCACACTCAATAAATAAATATATATCTTTGAAAATAATATAAAAATAAGCAAGCGTCATCCATCTCCCTCCATTCCCACTGCCCTCAAAAATATGTACTTCAAAAAACTGATGTTAACTAAGAAAAAAAAGCCAACCAACCAACCAACCAACCAACCAACCAACCAAATGAGCAAACATCTTCCCTTCCCCACCCTCCCCAGAAATTCCTAGTCATAAAGCTGGCATGGTGTTTGACAGAATTCAGGAGGGGGAGGTGGAGGCAGGAAATTCAGGAGTTCCAGGCCAGTCTGGGTTATATAAAACCCTGTACCCCTGCCCCTCAAAAACCTCCACAAAAACTGAGAGTATCTGCATTTTTCAAGATTAAAATTATATAACCATTAGATCCACGGCTCATGTGGTGGTTTCTCTGTTTGCTCCTTTAATTCACAGATGTGCCAGTGTTTGAATTGCCATTGGAATGAGCTTTACAAATGGGGTGAACCAGACTGGCTTTTGTCATATTCAGTGTGGAAAATTTTCTTATTAAAGATGCTCAATTTGACAGCTGAATAACCAATGCATGGCTTTTTGTCTAACTTATCTCTGTTTTGTGTGTGTTGTTGTTATTGTTTTGATTTTTTGTTTTTTTCCTGTGATCTGGTTGTTTTTGCTGTGGTTTTTCAAGACAAGGTCTCACTATGTAACCCTGGCTGGCCTTGAACTCACAGATCCATCTGCTTCGGCCTCAAGTGCTGGAACTAAAGGCATGGACCACCATGCCCAACTGGTCTGCATTTTGACGACTGTGTTCTTCAGCTGGGACTTGCATCATGCCTGAGTTAGTTTCCCCTAAATTGTGAACTAGTTACTCTAGAAGCATATTGATAATCCTTTTAACCTTTTAAATGACTGTTTATTTAGCTGGGTGGTGGTGGCACATGCTTTTAATCCCGTCCCTCAGAAAGTAGAAGCAGGCAGATCTCTGTGAGTTTGAGGCCAGCCTGGTCTACAGAGCAAGTTCCAGGATAGCCAGGGCTACACAGAGAAACCCTGCCCAAATATCCAAAAAGCCAAAACAATTAAATGATCATTTATTTAAGATAGAGCCTTATGTAGCCCAGGGTAGCCTTGAACTTGCAACATACAGCAGAGGCAGGCCTTGAATTCCTGATCCTTTTGCTTCTGACTATGGAGTGCCAGTGTCCAGCTTTGTGCCTATAAAGTACAGAGAGGGCATGGATTCCCTGGAGCTAAAGTTACAGGCAGCTGTGAACCATCTGATGTGGGTGTTGGGAATTGAACTTGGGTCCTTTGGAAGAATGGTAAACACCCTTAACCAATGGGCAATCCCTCCAGCCCTTGTTTGTTTTGAGACAGAGTCTCACTTTGTAGCCGAGGCTAGCTTTGAGTGTCAGGATTATAGGTCGGGGCTACATTGCCTGACATAATCCTTAACCTCAGAATGGGTTTTAACTGGGTGCTGCAGCTCCATGGAGTACTTGCCTGCATGTTTAAGGCCCAGGAATAGAAACACACACAAAAGCTTTTTGAAAACAAATGATTCCAGGTTACAGAAACAATTTTCAGAGTGTGGTTCCATTGTTCTAACCTCTACATGAAAGATTTTACAAAAAACAATTTGGTAACAGGGTGTGGTGGCTCATACCTATAATTCCAGAATTCAAAAGCTAAAGCAAGAAAGATGTCTCACGTTTAAGGCCAGCTTGGGCTACATAGTGAGTTCCAGGCCAGCTTAAACTACAGCATGAAACACTGTCTTAAAAAAAATAATCCTTGACGTTAGGTGGTGATGTACACCTTTAATCCCAGCACTCCAGAGGCAAAAGCAAACAGATCTCTGAGTCTGAGGCCAGTATGGTCTGCAGTGTGAGTTCCAGGACACCCAAGGCTACACAGAGAATCCCTGCCTTGAAAAACCACTACCACCACCACCAATAATAATAATAATAAAATAACAGTAATAATAATAATCTTACCCAGGCTTGGGGGTCCACGCCTTTGATCTCAAACCTGGGGAGACAGGGGCTGGTGTATCTCTATGAGCTTGAGGATAGCCAGAGCTACACAGTGAGACCCTGTCTCAAACAACAACAAAATCCTTAGTTGGGTGTGGTGGCACACACCTTTAATCCCAGCACTCTGAATTCAGGGCCAGCCTGGAGTTCTAGGTCAGCCAATGCTACATAGTGAGACACACCTCCCCCCACCTCAAAGACACCTAAAAAACAAAACAAACAAACAAACAAACAAAACCCAAGCAAGCAAGCAAAGACCAAAAACAAACAAAACCCAAAACCATTTGAGGTGGGAGAATCTTTCAGTGGTCATTCACAAGTACTGCCCCTTTCTCTCAAAAAAGAGAAAGGATTAAGTGGGTGCAGAGAAGTAGCTGCCATGACAGGGTTTAGAGGGAATTCTGGGTAGGGTTTTTTGTCCCTAGGGGTGGAGCTAAATTAGCCTGGCTATATAAAGGCTAGCCTCTTCTTGGTTCTTGAGCCAGTAGCTCCCTGTGGTTCTTAGCTCACCAGTGGCTTCCAGCACCTCAGCGGTTCCCAGCTCAGGCTCCCAGCTCTTCCGTTGTTCCAAGTTGTCCTCTTCCCAGGTATGAAAGCTGCTGTGGGGTCTGAGGGTTACTGCAGTGGTCTCTGGGGAAGTGGAGGGTCTGTGAAATGTTGGAGGCAGGCCCGGTGAAGGTGGTCCTGTTTTCCAACCCTGATGGCTCTGTATATGTTGGTGAGTACCTTTGCTTGGTGTAATGGGGTGTTCCTATAACCCACCCCTCAAGGCAGCCTGCTGGAGAACTAGGGAAGGGGTCGCCTGGATTCATGCCTAGGCCTGTGGGAAGTTGGCTCGTGCCTAGACACAGATGCTGTGTTCAAACTTGGGGCAGAACACGGACATGTTATCTGCAAATGGAAGTAAAAATCACCAGATAATTTAACAGCGCATGGGTGGTCTGAATGGTTCCAGTGTGAACAGTACAGGGTTCTGACATCCTGGTTGGTCGTGTGGTGCAGGGATTCCGCAGCAGCAGGGTGATGGCTCCAGGCTCCCGGGTGGCTGAAGATTAGAGAGACTCAACCCAAAGCCCAGGGCTTAGCCAGCCTCAACTCCTGTGGCTCCATCTTTGGAAAATATGGTTTCTATGTAGATTGCCTCTGCTTGGCAGGAGGTCTTTGCCCTCTTTCAGGCAAAGAAGGGTTGGTTGCTGGAGAGAGACTGGGCTCGTGCATGGCTTGGCATCTTGGCTCAGTTAATGATCACTTTGCTGTTCTTACTGCTGGGGATGAAGGCTGGGAGGGAAGTAATGATCTTTGGGGTAGTTGTGGGGCTAACTCCTCCTTTGGAAGGAAGGGACCCACAGAGCCTGTTAAGGCAGCAGAAGGTCCTCTTATGTACAGGGTTCCAACTCCATAAAAGATGGGAAGGAGGGAAAGGGGGAAGGCACAACTCTCAGCAGGACTGGGAAGTATTGCGAATGTGCATTTGGGGCTCCAGTCCCTTCAGAATATTTAGTGACAAGCTGTCAGAGCAACAGTGGCCGTGCTTGAAGCAAACATTTGGAAGGCAGAGACAGATGGTTCAGTAGCTCAAAGGTTATCCTTGGCTACACAGAGAGTTCCAGGCTAGCCTGGGGTACATGAGACCCTCAAAATGATAATGGTGTCCAGGATTGCTCAATTGGCTGTGTATGCCTAGCATGCATGAACACCAAGAGTTTGAGCTACACAAACTAAGCATGATGGTACATGACTGTAATCCTAGCAGCCTATAATCAATCCCAGTACTCGATTTTAATTCCAAGAATGGAGGAGGTAGGGAAATCAGTTCAGGATTATCTTTTACTATCAAGAATTCAGTCTGGGCTACCCTAGACCCTATTCCAAACAAAACTCAGAGCCAAATTTGGCACACACTCCACCCCCCACCCCCCACCCCAGACAGGGTTTCTCTGTGTAGCTTTGCGCCTTTTTCCTGGAACTCACTTGGTAGCCCAGGCTGGCCTCAAACTCACAGAGATCCATCTGGCTCTGCCTCGCGAGTGCTGGGATTAAAGGCGTGCGCCACCACTGCCTGGCTGCCCCACACCTTTAATCCAGCACTTGGGAGGCAGAGGCAGATAGATCTCCTGGTCTACAGAGCAAGTTCCAGGACATCCTGGCCTACACAGAGAAACCCTATTATGGAAAAAAAAGAGTAAATATTAAAAATTAGAAGAAAGAAAATTCTCAGGAGAATTCAGAAGGGGACTGGAAACAGGAGTTATGTAAGGAACGACACAATCTTATTGCAGATGACATCCCATTTGCATGCTGGTGCTACATGCAAATAGGAAGCAGATCCTATTTACAAGGTCCCATCTGAACACTCGAGTTGTTTATCAGCTCTGAGTCTGGGGTGGCACAAAGTCCCACAGAATGTGGAGTTAGGATGATTTGTTGCTTTTTTTTTTTTTTTTAGAAAAAGGGTGTCTTAGCCAGGTAGTGGTGGTGCACCCTTTAATCCCAGCACTCAGGCAGGCGGACTTCTGAGTTCAAGGCCAGCCTGGTCTACAGAGAGAGTTCTACAATAGCCAGGGCTACGCAGAGAAACCCTGTCTTAAAACCATCCCCACCCCCAAAAGGGGAGGGGGATGTCTTGTAGCTGATGACGTCAACTCCTGATCCTCCTCCTTCTATCTTAGAAACCCTGGGGTTATGGGAGTCTACCACCATGCCTGGCTTTGGGATTTAGAACCCTTGCTTAAATAACCCTTGCTTATAAACAAACAACTTTGGTACAGAGAAGAGAATTCACATTTTTACATCATCTGACTGGAAGCGAGGAGGGTAAGCCAAGGACCATAAATATGTCACTACTGAAGTAAGTGTCCTCCAAGCTTGCCCTTGACAGGAGCCCAGCTAGACAAGGTATGCCAGACCAGTGGAGATTGCCGAGGGCTCTCAATAAAGACCTTCAGCTAGTCTGTATCCTCAGGGGATCGTAGAACAGCAGCCCATCAGGTGACAGATGGCGCCTGGATGATGTCTGGAGGGCTGCTGAACTTCCTTGGTGTGACTTCCTGAGTTAGTGACACCTGCCACCTTCCCACCCTCCCACCTACAGAACGATCAGGGTTCTATAAGTACAGTGTATCTTGGGTTAGATTTGTTTTGCTTTGCACCAGAGCTTAAATGCTTCAGGGCAGCCGGGCAGCCGGGCGGTAGTGGCGCATGCCTTTAATCCCAGCACTTAGGAGGCAGAGGCAGGCAGATCTCTGTGAGTTCGAGGCCAGCCTGGGCTACAGAGCAAGCTCCGGGACAGCACCAAAGTTACAGAGAGAAAGAAACTCGGTCTTGAAAAACAAAACAAAAATGTTTCAGGGCAGGGTTTGTTCACTACTTAGCCTTAAGCCCCCCACATTTCTTCCTATACACACCTATCTCTATTTCTACCTTATCTTTCCTCCCTCCCTTTCCTTCCTTTCTTTCTTTTTCCTTTTTCCCTTCTTCCTCCTTCCTTCCTCCCTCGCTCTCTATGTGTGCAGTACAAGGAGCAAGAACTACACCAGTAAGCCTACACCATCAGCCTCTTTTACCTATTCAGAGACAGTTTCAGTTGTCCAGGCTGGGCTCTCAATTTACTCTGTAGCCCAGGCGGGTCTTGTACTTTGACCCTCTTGGCTCAGTCTTCTGTGTAGTTTGGATTATATATAGTCCTGCATTATCAGGTTGAGATTCATCAAAGTAAACACCACCGATTGATTACTCACTGGCATTAGCTACTCAGAAGGACCTGTGAGTCGGAAACTCAACCTTAAGGAGCTCATGGTCTGTAGGAAATGGAGAAAGTAAAATAAATACAGAGCGGAATTACCTGGTGATTAGTGTGAAGAAAAACTAGGCAAAGGAAAGGCAGAGAGGGAACGGGTGGACACACCCCTCATCCCAGAGCTTGGGAGTGAAGTAGGTGGATGAGTTCAAGTCATCCTCTACTAAAAATTTGAGGTAACCTAATCTACATGAGACTCTGTCTCAAAACACAAACGAAAAACAAACAACAACAATAAAAACCTGACCAAACAGCTTCCAGGCAGTTACAGAAGCCTTTCCAAAGCTGGTAACATCTGAGCAGAGATCAGAGAGGGTCAAGGAAACTTTTGACCATCCAGGAAAGGGGACCAGGAAGGTCCACGGCCCTGAGACCGGAGCAAGCATGAGGGAGTCCAGGAAGACTGTACTGCTGTAGGTGGTAGTGAGGCCGGGCCAGCTTTGTTTGGTTCTGGAAGATTTTCCACTGCTGGA
>CABHPR010116339.1:0-19708 GCA_902168415.1 Peromyscus melanophrys
GGGAGAGAGAGAGAGGGGGAGCCCGACGGGAGGAAAGGAGCAGAAAGGAAGAGAGAGAACAGAGCGCCCACCCGCTTTTTAGGCTGGGGCACCGGCGAAGGTTGATGACGTAATTAAAGACCAAACCCTTATAGTGACCCCCACCTATAAAGTTACTTTTGTTGCTACCTCATAACTGCAATTTTGCTACTGTTATGAATCTTAATGTAAACAACTGATATGCAGGATATCTGATATGTGACCTCCAATGGGGTCGCAACCCATAGGTTGAGAACTGCTGATCTAGGGTCACAGGGACTAAACTGGACAGAGAAAACAAAGCTTACAGTATGATGTAACGTTAGAGCATGTAAGACAGTATTGGTTTCCTAGTGAAGGGTCCAGGAATATAGAAATATAAAATTGTAAACCTAAAAAAATAAAAGCCAACAGCCATCAGCTCTGCCAGCAAATAGGGATTAACCTTTGACTGGGCCCTTCCATGTTTACTGGGTCCTTCCATTTTTTACGATGGGCAGCTGTCAGCCCCCCAATGTTAACTAAAAAAAATGTTAGTTTTTACTAAAGATTGCCCTCTGTGGCCCTGGGCTTAGCTATTCTCGATCAACTCCTACCACTGACAACTGCCGTAGATCAAAGTTAACCCTCAATGAGTTCTACACGACACCCTCCTCTGCATGGTTTCGTAATCCCCCTGCTATGGGAGCCCAGCTATGTCAGGAAGAGTTGCAGGGCAAACATCAATGAGCTATGTCCGGAAAGACTGTGGGGATATACAAATATCAACTAGCTGGAACCCTCTAAAACCTTGTGAATGGAAAGTTGTAAAACCATTTGTCTCTAAAAGTTTAACTTCGGAATTGTAAAAATTCTTTTGTCCACGCCTAATGCTTTCCCCCTTATATAAAAGGGGGGCTTGAAACCTGCCCTGTTTGCCACAGCCTCAGAATCCTGAACTCTGGCTGTGGTCTCAGCTAGCTGGTAAGCTTTTGTGTCCCGCAGTGACTTTCTTTTCTTTCTTTGATTTTTTTTTTCTGGAATAAAGTTTGCTTCTGGTTTAACAGACGTTGGTGGTCTGTCCCCCATTATTGTGTGACCTCGGACCCAACACTAGCACTCCCATCATAAAGAACCACAGACTCGGGGGCTGAAGATCTTCTATCTGGTACCTTGCAGAAGTTGCTGGCAGAGCATCGCTCCACCCAGAGGTATGGTGTGCTATTTTCTAGCCTGTTCAGATTCCTAGGTCCCTGTTCCCCTGGGTGTTCACCCTTTCTTCCTTCAAATTACAATCTTCTGAAAGGGGAATTATTCATATTTCTTCTGTACTTAACTTACTTTTTTAAAACATCATTGAAACTACAGGTTTGGCTTTTTGTTTTAAAATAATGTCTGCAATTCAGGCTTGGTTTGTAAAATTCTGTTTACTTAACGAGTGCCATGTCGTTAGGTGTGTAGACGTTTTCTTACATCACGTCTAACGACTGAATGATAACAGAACAGTTGCAGGAAGTGACTGTGGGGTTTGTGGCCAGTACCTCACGGAACTTCCTTCCCTCACTGCTCCCCTGCCCCCACCAGTCACCGTTTCTTGTCACTGTCACTCTCAAAGGTCAACAGGCGAGATTTCCAGAGAACCTAGTCTCTAGAGGAAGGACACGCTCCGGTGAAATGGAAGTATAAAGTTTATCATTTCCTTATGGTGAATCTTTTCCCCCCCCCCCCCCCCCCCCCTTCCCCCCCCCCCTCCCCTCCCCTTCCCTCCCCTCCCCTCTCCTCCTCTCTCCTCTCCTTCCCCATTTCCTTCACTCCCCTCCTATTTTCTCCCATCCCACAGCTTCTCTCCTCTATTCTCTCTTCTCTTGTCCTCCTCCCTCTTCTTCTCTTCCCCTTCTCTCCCCTCCCCTCTCCTCTCCTCTCTCTTCCTCCCTTCTCCACTCTCCCCCTCCCCTCCTCTTCCCTTTCCTCACCAGGACATAACAAACAGGTTGGTGATTATTTTTTAAAGCCAAATGCTTTCTTTCCACTGAAACCTCTGTAGAAATCCTGTGATGATTAGGGAACTGGCGAGGCCGGAGACTTAAGTTGGACTGTTATGCTCGATGGTGGCAGCGGGCCAAGCTCTCTGAGATACACGTTAGATGATGGCCGTTCCTAACATGTTTCTGAAGTGATTTACCCAAGGATGTAAGAAGCTAGGGTTGGTGAAATCAAAGCCAGACATATGACTGTGGAAAGAGGAAGGATGTCAATCTGCTAATCACTGAGGTTAACATCTTTGCTGTGACTATGAAGTTTGACTCATAATTTTCTTGAGAAAACAAAACAAGAATGGCAGTGAAGGGCTATCCTGAGCAGAGAGGGGGAAGTGTCCCCTGTGGTCCGCCCAGCCTTCTTCAAAGGTTCTGAGACACTTGTGGAGTATTCGTGAGATAAATTCCAAGATGATCTCCAACCTCCCTCCCCCCAGACAACATTGTGTAGCAGATGGAGACGTGCATTCCACCTGTGTGCCTAATAAAACCAAAACCAAACAACAAGGAAGCAATAAAATCTCAGCGAAGGTCCCAAGCCAAACCATCTAGGGAAAGAACGCTACTTCCAACCAGATGAAAGCAGCTGGATGCTGGGAGCTTCACCGTCCGGATGATTGTCATTGTGCATCTTGATAAGGGCAGGGCTTCTTCATAGCAACCCTGCTTCCTGGAGCAGTGGTAGGAACCATCGCTTTAGATAGATGTTCTCCTGCAGGCTGTCTTTCTCAGCTTAGATTAGGGTCACAGGCACACATCGGTGAGCTGAGCTTGTCCTCGATGAGGAGGGCCCAAGGCTCCCCTCTCTCATGTAACAGGAATAGACAGGCGAGTCAATAGGTGAGCTGGCGACCTTGTGTGAAAATTCCAAAGCCTAATCAGTTTTTTTTTTCCCCCAAAGAGACTGGAGTTGTGTGGACACCATGGGATGACAGCTGGAGTGACTCCAGATCCACTTGACCCAGGAAGTGATGCCACATCCTGGGGTTTTGGGACACCATCACACCAGAAATATTTATGTTTGTATCAGTAGACCTGATTTTGATCAGTAGACTCATTTCAATTTGGCTCAGGAGTTAGAGTGGGCCTTCCCCACTTCGATGCACCTAATCTAGGAAATCCCTTAAGCATGTCCAGAGATTTGTCTCCGAGGTGATTCTATACCCTGTCCAGTTGTCCAGCAGCATTAGCCATCCCAGTGTGTATGTGCTTAGGTTGTAAAAGCCTCTTGATGTGTTGTTTCCTTATGAGTCACTTATACTTCAGCACTATGTGACATTCTTCTCTTCTAATTTTGGTTTCATGACTATTTGGTCAGATATTAGAACAGCGACACCTGTTTGCTTCCTAGGTCCAGTTAGAATACCTTTTTCTATGATTTTACCCTAAGGTTGTATTTTTCTTGGAGGCAACAAAGAGCTGGATATTGTTTTTTAATTCAACTAGATAGTCTGTCTTTTGGTTATGGGATTGAGTCCATTACTACTCAAAATTATTTTTGGAAGATGTATGTTAATTCCTGCCATTTTGCAGTTTGTTATTGTGGTCTGAACAGGAATGGCCCCCATAGGTTCTTATGTTGGAATGCTTGGTCCCTAGTTGATAGAACTGTTGGTGAAAGCTTAGGAGGTATGGACTTGTTGGAGATGTAGGTCCCTGGAGGTGGGCTCTCAGGTTTCAAAAGCCACCACTGTTGCTAGTTAGCTCTCTGCCTTGTGCTTGTGGATTAGAGTGTGAGCTCTCAGCTACTACTCCAGCGTGCCATGCCTGCTTGCCTGCAGCCATGCTCCCTGCCATGATGGCCATGGACTCTAACTCTGGAACCCTGAGCCTCAAATTCAATGCTTTCTTTTAAAGTTGCCTTGGTCATGGCACTTTGTCGCAGCAATTAAAAGGTAACTAAGACAAATATTTTCCTATTTCACATTTGCATAACTACTAGTTAGCACTGTTTTTCTTCCCATAGCTTCATGATGTATTTATCTTTCTCTTCAGTTCAGAAGTGCTTCAAGGGTCTTTTTAGTGCTCATTAAGTTTTTTAGTTTGCTTTTATCATGGGAAGATTTTCCTTATCCTTCAATCATGATAGTTTTGTTAGAGATAGTAAACTTGATTGGAGTTACTGTTTTTCAGTTTGAACAACACTGTTCCAAGCCTTCAGAGAAGTTTCTGTGGAGAAACCTGTTATTCTGATGAATTTGCCTTTATATGGAGCTTGGTACATCTCTCTTTTGGCTTTCAACATTTTTTTTTCTGTTTTGCTTTGGTTGTTTTTGTTTTTGTTTTTTGTTTTGTTTTGTTTTTTGTTTTCAAGACAGGGTTTCTCTGTTTAGCTCTGTCCTGGAACTCACTCTGTAGACCAGGCTGGCCTCAGACTCTGAGATTCACCTGCTTCTACCTCCCTAGTGCTGGATTTAAAGGCATGCACCGCCACCACCCAGCCAATATTTTCATTTTCTATGCTGAATTTTGGCTTTAACATGGCATAAGACTGCTCAAGAGAGTTGCACTGAAGGAGAGTCAACAACATGGTTTTGGTGGCTTTTGATGTTGTACGGTTGAAAGACTTTGGAGATTAACTTAAAATGTATTAGTGTGCTTATTTTTATTTAAAGAAACATCCTTCAGTTAAAGGTGGTTTATCAGGCAATGTATCCACTATTGTGTATACACAATATGTTCAGATCATTCAGATGAAACAGGTCAAAGGAATTCTTACTATGGGAAGAATTCTTGCTATTCTTACAGGGAAGTTTAGGGTCTGCTTTGATTATAAACATGGCTTGTATTGTTGTGGGATACTCAGAGAGTTACAGGCTTATACATGAGAGGTGCAAAATTGAACTCAGAAAAGTAGCATCACATTTAATCATCTCATTATTCTTTTGTAGTCTTATTTGATGTACTCCTCAAGAAAATAGAACGTTGTCTCCATATATCAATCCCCTCAGGAATTTTGTGGGGTGCTAGTTATTCAAGTTTCTCAGTCAGCAAGAAACTCAAACCATATTCCAGATATGTGGGTCCCTTTCCACATCCCCTTGATTTTCTCTTCCTATCCTGTCTCGAACTCCCCCTCCGAAACCTCAGTCCCTTAAACTTAAAGGTTGATGGTGGCCAATGTTCCATTTGTCAAAGACTTTTTATGCTGGGTAGGGATGTAGACTCTGTCTTTCCGGGGACTCTCAGTCTCCACCAGCCTAATCTAAGAGAACAGGACAATGTCTGAGCTCAGATGTCAGAGCATCATTTGATGGCAAGCTGGAGAGGGGGTTCATTTATTGAGACATTAAACTGCCTAAACAATAAAGCATATAGCTGATCAATGTCCCTGACCCTAAGATCAACACTGTGGTAAGTAGAGTTCTCTAGAGGAACAGAATGGATAGATGTAAATATATTATTAAAGGGAATTCACTAGACTAGCTTATAATCTGTGGGGGCTGGGTAGTCCAACAATGGCAGTCTGCATACAGGAGAGGGTGAGTACCCTGTCGCTGCCCAGTCTATGAAGCACAATACCCCAACAGCTGCAGTCTGGTTCTAAAGACCTGGAGGATTCCTGGAGAGCTGTTGGTCTTTGGTGTATGTTGTAAGTTGCAATCTGATGTCAGCAAAGGGTAGATCTACTCACCAGGAAGAAACATAGACAGGCAGGCAAGCAACCCTACAGGCAAGCCATCTTTCCATCTAGGATACCTACTCAAAGGAAGGTGCCGCCCACTCCCTCACTTCTCTCCTTCCTGCAAAGCCTTCACAGCATGCCTCTGGGCACGTCTTTTAGTTGACTCAAGAGCCCACCAAATTGACAGTCAACATTAACTACCACAAGCGAATCCCTTGTCAACTTGACATCCTACCACACTTCCCTATGTCACACTTAATTTCCAAATGAAGACAGTCACTAAGTCATAATTCCATCTAGCATCATATAACTGTCCTACATGCAACAAAAATGCATGATTCTTTCCTAAGACTAGGTGGCAAAGTCCCACCAGGAATGTTTACTCTTTTAATATCCTATGACAAATATGATAATACAGATTTAACAACACTTAACTATGACGTTATCTCAATCAATGTTACATTCCATTGTAAAGGAATAGAAGAGGGAAAAACACAAATACCACATACGTGTGCATACATGCACCAAAATATGTTTGTGGGTTTAGTGAGAGACTGTGTAAGAGTACTAAATACATTCACACTGTTGTTCAACCCATCTCCATGTCCGTGATCATTTTAGTATTGTAAGCATGAAACTTCTATAGTCTTTGCTCAGTTTCTAAAAACCATCATTCTATCTCTCTGAATTGAACTAGCGAGGGAGCTCCTATGAATGAATTCATATGCTGACTGTCATTTTGTAGCTGACTTATTTCACCTTACCTCGGGTCCCTATCTGATTTTGCCACCTACTTACATGTGTTTGAACTTTCTTCCTTTTTATGGCTGAACAATGTTTTCTTTTGTTTGGTTGGTTTTTTGTTTGTTTGGTTGGTTTTGTATGTATATGTTGTTCGAATTTCTTCAGGGCATATGAAAGAGAAAGATATAAATATCTATCCCCTCTTCATAAGACCCCCAACTACAAACCAAAGTTTGATTCCACCGAAGTTTACCTTGGGGAGTCAAGGCATTTCTTAGACTTACTTACAGAGCATGGGTGACTCTAACACAGCTGGGAAGTCTACATCCAGCATGGCTACCCCATAACTGCATAGATGCAGTCTCATCCAATTAACTTTCCCCATCTATGCACCTAGCACTCCCTTTGGATCCCAAAGGCACATACAATTAGGGCAGAATTGCATACAAATGGCTGGGAGGAACAGCTGGACACTCAAGTGAGGTTCCAATAACCCTTCTGCTCCCTTCGTCTATGAGGAATGTCAGCAGCTAACAAGCCTAACTATGATGAATGTCTGCAGGCAGGCACAGCTGATCTGATTAAGATGGAGGCGGTTTAGCTCAGAGGACCATCATTCTACAACGGTCTACTACATTTTGTTCATGTATTCATTCAACAACAAACACTAGAACCACTTCTGCCTTTGAGAATATTTGAGGCTGGTTTTCAGTTTGGGGGTATACACATATAGAAGTGGAATTGCTGTGCCACGTGGGTGACTCTGTGCTTACTTTTTGAGGAGTTATCAAACTGATAATTATAGTTGCTGAAATATTTTGCATTCCTATCAATAAGAATCCCAATTCCTTCACACCCCTTTCCCATATATTTTCTGTTGGCATTTGATTTGCATATCCCCAATTAATGATGTTAAGTATGCTTTCTGTGATTCTTAGCCATCGGTGCATATTCTTTGGAGACACATCTACTCAAGTCTTCTGCCCACATTTCAGTCAATTTTTTTTGTTTGGTTTTGTCCTGAGACATAAGAGTTCATATTAATCCCTTATGAGATATATGATTTGCAATTTTTCCTAATTTTTTATTTAGTTTTTATTCATAAACTTAAATCTGCAATCCAGCTAGACTTGGAAGAAAACGAGGAAAATAGGGAACCCAAAGCACTTCAGAGAGAGCAGGGATTATCCAGCACTACATGTAGATAGGGTGGGGGTGACTCTCCTGGTGGGTAAGATACCCTCACGTCAAAAGAATTAAGAGTTGTCCACAGTCAGCAATGGAGATCTTGTTAGTCTTGCCATTCCTAGACCCCAAATACTCCATGGCTTCCATAATGCCCATGCCTTCTTTCACCTTTCCGAGGACCACATTTGCCATCTAATCACTCAGTCTTTGCAGTCTAGGTGAAAAACTGTGAACCATTGTGTTTGGTCCAGCGTTTACCATGGACAAGATACCAGGATCTGGATGCTTCAGGATTAAATTTTCATCCTCAAATTTCTCTGCATAGGTGGAACTGCCACCAGTGTCATTGTGGTGTGTGAAGTTGCTACCCTGGTACATGAGTTCTAGAATAATCCTGTGAAAGGAGGAGCCTACTTATATCTAAATCCTTTCTCTCTATTGCTCAAAGCACAAAAGTTTTCTGCTGGCTTTGGAACTTCGTCTGCCTTAGTATCGAAGGACATGGGGAAGGTTTACCATGAATGCCAGCAAAGTGGTGACAGGAACAGTGGCATCTGCAAAGCCCCTAAAGTAAAATTTTATCCATAGTTCACATTTCCATGAGTCTGTTTCATTGGTCCCAGCTTTCTATAGAACTTTCTAGTCTGATTTTCTTGAACAGGGCCATAAATGTTCCAAGGTAACTCCAATGTCTGATAGATTCTTTGATATATTTTACTGAATTATTTGTATTCCTTCCTGAGGATATCTGATAATTTTTATTACATGTTGACTATTAGGTATGGAAAAATTGTAGATACAATTAAGAGTTTTTTGGTTTTTTTTTTTTTAAGTTGTCTTTCTCCACAGAGAATCTCTTTTGCTTTTTGGCACGCAGGTTGGGTTAGAGGAAGTTCACTTTGTCCAGTCCAGGATGGACCGGATTTGAAATTGGCTTTTTGTTTGTTTGTTTGTTTTTTCTGAGATAGGATTTCTCTGTGTAGTTTTGGTGCCTGTCCTGGATCTCGCTCTGTAGACCAGGCTGGCACCAAACTCTCAGAGATCCGCCTGCCTCTGCCACCACCGTCCAGCCTTGAAACTGGCTTTTAGTGTTTGGGAAGGCTTCTTTTTCAGGTTTGCCCCTAATCCTAGAGTGCGGCCTAGTCCTTCTATGGTTTTCATAGGGAGTCTGGGGTTTTTCTAGGGTCTGCTTACTGAGCAGGCTACTGGAATATTTGTCTCTCAGACTCATGGGACTATCAAGTTCTGTATCCTTTCTTAACCTTCTTAGGGCCTTGAATTCATGCTGCTTATCAAAGTCAGCTGTTATGTGAAGAAAACAGAACAGAACAAGATCTTAGTTCATCTCAATTGGCTTCCCCTTTCAGTATAAGATTTCTAAGACTTGGCTTCCTGAGACTGAAGACCTAACATCCATGTTTTTGTCTAACAGTGACCACGAAACTGCTGGAAGCCCACATTTAGTTCCCAGTACATCAGCTTCTATGTTTCAGATCTTAGGGCACACAATTTTCAAAAGAGCAATCCTCTCAAGAGCAGAAGTGCATGCTCGCCCTGCTTTCATGCAGATTTGTTTTTTATCTTTTTAAAATACTTGTAATTGTTGCCAGTAGTTGGGAGCATGCATTCTGACATTTACCTGAGATTAAATAGACAGTGTTGGCCAAAACGAAAGCAAAATCAGTAGTAGACAAGTTAAGGTGAAGACATTACAATAAACAAGACAACAAAGTCTTTTCATCAGGTAGATTTGATCAACCGTCAGAGTTAGTGAAAGCAGTGGAGAAAATAAGCACTAACAGATTGCAAACTGAAAGGGCCTATTAATGTCAGTTAGGATATTTTTTTAAGTTCAATGACTGAATCTAAAATGAAAGTCTTACCAACATAAGAAGAAAATCCTTGATGCTTCTAGAGTGGCTGTGATGATTAGCTTTAATTGTCAACTTGACACACCTAGAATCACCGAGGAAGATAGTCTCTTTAGGGGATTGTCTACATCTGGTGGGCATGTCTATAAGAAACTATCTTGAGTTAATCGATGTGGGAAGATACAGCCCCCTGTGGGTGGCACCATTCTCTAATCAGGGAGTCTTGAAGTGTATGAATGGAGAAATAAGCTAGGCACAAGCAAGCAAGCAAGCAAGCATTCATTTTTCTCTGCTATTGGCTGTGGGTGATGTGACAAGCTGTTTCAAGTTCTGGGTGCCTTGACTTCTCTGTGCAGTCATGGACTATAACCTGAAATTGAAAGCTGAAATCAATTCTTTCTCCTCCAAGTTGCTTTTTGTCAGATATTTTATCACAGCAACAGAAATGGAAGCTAGAACAGGGAAAACTTTCAAGGACCAAAGAACAGGATGATATCATACATGTCTTGTAACAATCAAAGGACAGAAGATAATGGAATCTGGAGGAAAAGTCAATACAGAATTTTATGCCCCAGAAAACTACCAATTATGAGACACAGGATGAACACGAACATTTTCAGAAAGACTTTTGTACAGGTTTCTTCCCACAAACTCTGTTGAGGAAGTTGCTCAAGGATGTTCTTCAAGAAAATAAGGAAGGAAAACAAAAGAGAGAAGGAAATGAAATCCAGAAAACATCTAACCCAGGTGAGGAGAAGAACAGTAATCATAGAAAGGAAGTTGAGGGTGAGAGCTGGCCAACAGTCCTAGACAGCAGCTCATCTAGGAAGGAGAGGAAGCTGGGGTGGTCTACAAGGGATCCTGATGGGAAAGAAGGATTGTATTCTATGTCTTCAACTGGGAAAGTAAGACTGGAGATCTGGTAGATCAGATGGAAGATTGGGTAGACCAGATAAAGATAACTTCTTAGCCTTTCATTCAACATTCTATCGGGAAGAACATACTGAAATTCAGGGAAGATATGGTTAAACTATTTACCATGGCTTGAAGAGTTAACAGAGTACTGGCAAAGGCTGTCCATTCTCATATCAGAAGTGTCCCCTTTCAGTGGTGCAGAGGTCACAACATTTGACCACAGACTATGCAGAGAATAATACACTATCAGTTTTCACAGTTGACCTAGGAAGGGACTCTCTGGGATGATGAAAGTTCTAAAAGAGGTTGTGATGAGTGATGCAGGATTAGAATTCATCTAGGTGGACCTTTCAGATAAGGAACTTAATGAGGTCTATTTAAAAGCCATTTTTTAAACAAAATGCAAAGCACTTTCATATGGTCATGGATGTTCTGAGATGAATTACTGAGCACGGAAATGAGGTCTGCAAGGAGTAGCTACAACACAAACACATTTGCTTGTATTTTTCTTTCAATGGAGATAAAAAGGAAACTTAGCTTATGTGTTGGCTTTCTGAGACAGGTTCTTACTAAATTTCCCAGGATGGTCTTTTAGCTCATGCTAGGCCAGGATAGCCTAGCTTCCAACATGCTGGGATTATATGTGTGTGTCACCACCCCTGGCCCTCAAATTAATTTTTAAAAGTTACCTAGAAAGATAAAGAGGCTAATGGTGGAGGAGGGAGAGAAGCTTTAATTCCGTGACTGACTAGATTTTGTTTAGTAAACCTGGCTCAGTAACAGATATTATTTTACATGAGTATAAAAGTTAAATTTAAGAAGCAATCCTGAAAACTCTAAAGCAAACAAAATTATATACCAACCTGGTGGCATAACCATTCTAAGGGCAAAAGTAACAATGAAAACAAAATAAAGTCGACTAACAAACCTATAACTTCTTCCCAATAGTCATATGTCATTTATGATGGGTTTAATAGTACTCTGGGCTTTGGTGTCTATATTGTGACCAGGGAATGATATTGGAATTCAGAAGAGGAGAAAGTAGACCTAGAATTATAGAACTAATCAAGAGTTAAAAAAAAAATCCTGTCAACCTGAAAATCAAGTGTAAACCCAGCATTTCCTGTCATTAAAATAAGATCAGAAAAGTGAGAGGTAGATGGGTATGCTTAAAATATACTGAGTAAATGCAATTTTTTTCAAATAAGTAAAAATATTATTAATAGAATCTTCAGCCAGGCATGATAGCCCACAAGTGCAATTCCAGCACTGAGGAGGCTGAAGAAAAAAGATAGAGAATTTGAGACCAGCCTGGGCTACACAGTGAGATCTTGTCCTTAAAACAAAAACAAATTTGCATATCATTATGCTGAGACCATGTTGCTATTCTCTGTATCATTCCAATATTAGCATATGTGTTCTTGAAGTGAACACAAAACAGTCCTAAAAAAAAATCTTCACATTGCAAGGAAGTAGAAAAATTGCTAACTGTAGCTACTAGCAATATGAATACCAGACTGATCAGAAAATACTATTTCTCATGAAGATGGTGCAGTCTTAGAGAAACAGATGAATCCAGGGAGTATAAGAAATGTATCGGAGACTACAACTATCTTTTACACCCAACAGATAACAAGAACAAGCTTAAAATACTTGTGCACAAATAATGTTGTCCTTCAACAAAAAGATTTATCAACTATATACAATATGCTACACTCACTTAGATCATGATTCCTGTACAGTTAAAAAAGAAAAATATAAGAACACATGACAATTGAATATTTGATAAAATTACTTTTGTTAGATTTTGGTGCAATTATTTGATGTATTTGGACAAGGATACTGAGTATTTATGAGTAAAATGGTCTAATGTCTAGGGATTGCTTTGAAATGACCTATGGGTAAAATGAGGTAAGAACAGATACCTCTAAGTTGATAATACTTGAAGCAGGGGGTGGGTGATGAAACAGCTCAGCGGTTAAGAGCACTGGTTGCTTATCCAGAGGACCAGGGTTCAACCCCAGCACCCACCTGGCAGCTCACAACCATCTGTAACTCCAGTCCCAGAGGATCTGACACCCTCTTCTGGCCTGCATGGTACACAGACATACATGCAGACAAAGCATCTATACATATAAAAATATATTAAAAAGGTAATTGAAGTGGGAAGATGGAAACATTTTTTAAGATTTTTCAGTGTGTGTGTGTGTGTGTGTGTGTGTGTGTGTGTGTGTGTGTGTGTGTGTGTGTGTGTGTGTAGGCCTGTGCACATGAATGCTGGAGACATGGCAATGGATGCCCCTGGAACTGGAGTTACAGGCAGTTGTCAATCAACTGATTTGGGTGCTGGGAATTGAACTCAAGTCCACTGCAAGAGCAGTAAGTGCTCTTAAACTGCTAAGCCATCTCTTCAGCCCCCTATTATTTTTTATAAACACTTTAATTTTTCCACAATTAAAAGATTTAAAAAGTAAATTTAGCCTGTTTGCATATCATGTAATAGACGTAAACTTTCTCCATAATGGTCAAGTGAAGACATTCACATTATTCACAGAATTGGATCTAAAACTGCCTGAAGCCTCTACTGATTAAAATGCTGCCACTCAACCTACACAGAACTGGTATACAGCTTCTTAAGATTATACCAGAAACATTGGGGATCACAGGCAGATTGAAAATTAGGAGGAAGGTTATAGTACTATTATCTAGAGACTTTTTCTCTCCAGTAGTCTCTTGTCACTTGGGGCTTTCTCATGACACCTCAAATCTGGATAATCAAACACTCTGGAGGGTGAGACCCAACCAGCCATTTTTAACAAATTCTCCTGTCCATGCTCAGAGATCACTGCAGAAGAGGGAGTGGAAATATGAGAGCTAGAGACAGTGGATATCTGCAGTTAAAGACTATTTGTTGACTACGACAGGGTCTTTGCACACATGAACCCAATGGTAGCTGTGATTGCATGCACAAAATCAAGCCAAGCAAAATACCAGCATGGGTGGAGAAGGGGTGTACAAATTCCACCCCTCACTGAGGGGCTATTAGCAATTGATGACTACTAGGGGAAGGGGTCTGTTTTCTTCAGGGATGCACCAGCACAAAGGTGACTCCATGAATTTAAAAAAAAAAAAAAAAAAAAAAGAGTACATGAAGTTGGGAGTTGAAAGTTGTGGGGGAGGGGATGCAAGAGGAAATGGAGGGTGCATTTGATTAAAACATAGTATATATGCACGTATAAAATTCTCAAACCAAAAAGACTTATTCTAAAAAATGAATAAAAAAAAAAGAACTTTCCCTTCTTGGTAATGCTATCCATGTGCCAGGTTGGAAGACCCTTGTGTTTGCAGCTGGACATGCACTGGCCTCTTTCTGGAGCTCCATGCTGTATTCTTCCATGTGCTTCCTTAGGATCTGTACATACTGTCCTTTTTATTTCATACAGTCTGCTTCCTTTTGGAATGGGAGATCAGATCCTCATCCATCGTAACTTCAGTGAGCATTACAAAGGAACCATAAGTTATCATTATTGTGGCTTGTTCAAAATACAGCAACTCATAGATGTTCACTGCATGGACACAAACCCCCCTAGTTTCTTTTTTTCTTTTTTCTTTTTTCTTTTTCTTTTTTTTTTTTTTTTTTTTTTTGGTTTTTCGAGACAGGGTTTCTCTGTGTAGCTTTGCGCCTTTCCTGGAACTCACTTGGTAGTCCAGGCTGGCCTCGAACTCACAGAGATCCGCCTGGCTCTGCCTCCCGAGTGCTGGGATTAAAGGTGTGCGCCACCACCGCCTGGCTATCCCCCCTAGTTTCTAATGCCATGATGACAATGCTTGATGCTGCTTCATGTCAGCTAAAGACAACTGTGAGATCTGAGCTTGATTATGTGAAGCTGGGGAAATGTCATCTAAGATGAGGGGTGAGACCTACCTCATGGGAAGCCGTGACTCAGCAGATTTCAGGATGACCACTCACTCTCTTGTACTACTCCCAACTCATGGCAATGATGGTGCACACCCTTCACAACAGCAATTACAGTTAGCTGGAGTGAGGTTCAAACAGTCAGAGCTGACAATGGTGCTTCCCTTGAAACCAGTCAGGGAGACTGTGATCTGGACTCAGGTGACATCCCCATCTTTTAGAATAGTTCAGAGTGACTCATGGGGATCTTGTTGGCCAGTGACTGGACTATATCTGACTGTGCCATGAGGACAACAAACCACACAGCTGCCATTAAGTTTCTCAGTTCCTTCCCCCTCCGGTCTCTGCTCTGTTCTTTTATAGAGTACACAATGGTAGGAACCAGAATTCGGATGCAATGGAAGGGTGGGTTTCCCCCACAACCACAAGTCTCTGAGAACTTCATTTCCCAGCTTGATGGGTTCCTGCTCACTTCCATTACTGAGTCAGAGGCTCTGGATGAACACCTCTGCTGTACATGACAGTCTTCTGCCTAAAATGCCATCTGTGTTGGGAACAGTAGTCACCCGGCTGCATGGACATACAGCTTGCAACTTCCTATGGAAAATAGTGTGAATGGTCTCCTTTTATAAATTATGTGTTGAAATTGCATTCTGGGATATACTTATTTGAATAAGTACAGTATCAAGTTTTGCATTTACACAATTAGATGTGTGCCATCTTATACTATATGCCAATAAAAACAGCTTGCATTACCAGTGCCTTACTTGTGTGCACATCTCTAAATCTCCCCTGCTACCCTTGAGTTATTAGAAAGTAAGCCAGTATCGTTGATTTCAGTCCTTTAAGTTTTCAGCTTGCACAGCTAAGTATGTCCATATACCAGTAGCAAATGAGAATCTTCTCTGCATTAGAGAACTGAACCCAGAAAAGTAAACTTGCTGTGGACACTGACATATCCCCATGGATTCCACCAGCAGAGCAGTACCTCTCATCGGTTGGCCTTCAAAATACACATCTGAACTTGAAATCCATACTAGTGCTCTTCAAAGTCTGCTTCTCATGCTTGCATTGTTTAAATACATTTAGAAATCAGACAGATTTGGTTTAGAATATATAGCCGTTCCTTTTCCAATAGAGAGGGATTGCTGAATATGGAAAGCTCTCTGGTTACACAATCGTCTGGCTACAGGTTAGGCAGGAGTTGCCCATTTCTTCTCCTGAATCCTCAACCTGGGTGCTGGAAGGTCACTGGGAAGCGGGCCACATTACCGAATTCAAGCATAGTGAACCCTACAGGCCCTAGGGAGGAAAGTGGAGGAAGCCACCACCTCTGCTGTTGCTGATTCCATTTTGGTGTACCCAGAGCAAGCCTCCAGTACGCTGCCTCATCCCCATTTGTGAGTCCATTCACCTCTACAAAGAACACCAAAGCCACTTTTTAAGTGGGCCCCAAAAGTTCTCAAATTACTATGAACTATCTACCTCCCTTGAACATACTAGCTACTAACTTCTCAAGGCAAGCAGCTGGTCATCAAAGGTACCTCGGGCTCTCTATAGCCCAAGGCCCTCCTCTCAAGTGGCACAAAGCCTGACCAGCCATCAAAGTTGCCTGTTTAATTTCCCAAACTAAGTGTCCCTTTCACACTGAGGCTGCTCCTGGCCTGTTTCTGTACCCTCTTCTGCTAATGTTCCCACTCAGCTCCTGCACTGGAATCTCTACAAATGGTCAACAGGGAGGCGTCCGGAGTCCCCTCTCGACCAGATTGAGAAGGTACTTTAAAGCCTTGGCTCAGGGCCTATGATAACACAGTCCTATTGCCATCACTGTTACCACCCAAGAGGCAGGATAAGATGGTCTCATTAGCTGAATTTCTCTAGCTTACGTCATTAATTCTAATTATTTCCCTTAGCTTAACCAAATTTTGCTGGCGCTAGCTTAGGGCCCCTTGCAGCCGGCCTGCACTCCTGTGACAAGGCTGATGTGTGTATGATGTAGGTCCAGATCCTAGCAGGGGGTCACCAAAGTGCAGCCTGCCAGGGTCATCTCTCACTTGTTTCACCCAGGCAGTCCAAACTCAAACTGGCTTTTCAGGCAGCCATGTTACTGTAGTTTAATAAAGTACAAACCCTGGGGGCTGGGGCAATGGCTCAGTTGGTATATTCCTTGCAGGCAAGCATGAGGATCTGAGTTCCCAGCACACACATAAAAAGGCACGCACCCATAATCACAGCTCTAGAGATGGAGATGGCAGGACTCCTGAAGCTTGTGGGCTGGCCAACCCATCTAATCCAATCAGTGAAGCTACAGGTTTAGTGAGAGCCCCGTCTCAAAAAGGTGGAGAGGGCTGGAGAGATGGCTCAGCTGTTAAAGGCTAAGTTCACGATCAAAAATAAGGTGGAGAGCTATTGACAAGAACCCCTGGTCTCTATATATTCATATGTGCAAATACATGGACATATACACACACAAACAAAATCTTCAGCATATGCACCGAGCCTGGAGGCTAGAATAGCCGTAACTATTCCAAGTCACCCTTTAGGTCAGTTTCCCCACAGCAGCATTGTGCCTTAAGACTGCTCAGCACACAGGATTGCTCAACTTGACGAAAAATACCACCAAGTTCCCAGAACTTACTCAATGATGTACCCTGCTTGGGAAGGTGAGGGGACAACTAGTCCTTCAGAAAGCACATCAAGGAAGTATCCTTGATGCCAGTAATGCATGGGAATCCGAAACAAGACCTTTTGAAATGTCCTCCCCATGTAAGAAATGGATCCCATGCAGCCTAGTTATGCCTCCTCATAGGAGTGAGCAGCAAGTGTGAGGGGACAAGTGAGGCCCTGAGCTCACCAAGCTGCCCACAGTTTGTCCACAATGGGCAGGGCCAGTTTGCACATGGTAGTTTCCAGATGGCCTCCATTCTAAATTGTAACTCCTGGATCTAATCTACAAGGAACCTGATGTTTAGCAGCAGGATTATTTAGGGAGGAAAGGTTTCTGAAACTGAAAACACACCCTAGAAATCCAGGGTGGCTTTAGGGGCTGTTTTCCCAGGGGTGACAGACTAAACCTTTGGCTCTCTCCTTGAGAGAAGCCTTGTGAGCTGTGGGTTAGGTATTCAGCTCTAAAGATGAAGGCAGGCACCTTGGACACAGATTAAGAACCAAGTATGCTAGTAACATCTAACTACTGGCACATGACAGGGGTATGGACTGAAAACTATAGTGAAGGCAAAGATCAAACCATCTGTGGTGTGATCCATGAATGTGGAAGGGGCAAACCAAGTGACCAGGAGAAAGGAGGTTGCCTGCTACCGAGCAATAACTGCAAACGGGTGTGGGAGGCCTGAAGAAAGACCAGCAACCTGCGTGCTTCTCAGTGTGGATGAATCGTATGATGTGAATATCAAGGCAGTATTCAGTATCGTTTATCGGGGAAGGTCAGTTACCACCTGTCTGTATGGGCTGTAATTAGGTCTAACTTCTGCAAACTCAAGGAACGGACAGGATAGCTCTATATCCTGTCCAGAACATGCAGGCACCTTGCCAGACTTCTACAATCAAAATAGAAATTAAGATATCTTAGAAACAATAAAAACCAAACCAACACAGAATGAACAAATAAATGGAAAAAAGCTAGACACCAAACTCAACTTCCCTGGAGACCGTGGACAGGGAGACTCTCCAGTGTTACCATGGCAACCCCAATTGGGAACATTGACCTCCTATGTTGTTTCTAGTGCACTTCTCTGTTGTTGTGATAAAACACCAACCAAAACCAAGTTGGGGAAGGAAAAAGTTTATTTCATTTGTATTTCCGGATCACAAATTTATCTTGAGGGAAATCGGGGAAGGAACCTGGAGGCAGGAACTGAAGCAGAATCCATGATGCTTACTGGATCGCTCCCTGCTTCTGCCAGCTTTCCTATACAACCTAGGACCACTTGTCTAGGGGTGGCACTGGCCACAATGTGCTAGGCTCCTCTCCACCAACTAGCCTTCAAGGAAGTGCCCCAAAGATAAAGCGTGAGGACCAGAAACTAGAGGCATTTGCCCTGGAGAGGCCTTTGGCCTGGAGAAGCATGTGGCTGGTTAAGCTATCAGGCTTCTAGCAGCAGTTCAGCTGAGACCCATTCTGGATGAGGGCTCGGGGCATCCAGTCTGAGGAAACCAGACCAGCTAAGGATTCAGCGAGGTGAGATAGCTGTGGCTTATTCTGTCTCTCTGACCTTCCAGTGTTCACCCCAATACATGGCTGAGGTTTGATTTTATTAATAAGAACTTTTAAGACTCATGCTACATCTGGCGCCCAACGTTAGTGGTACGAATTCTTGAAAAGACCCAAGCTACACTCGGCCGGTAGTGGTGGCGCACGCCGGTAGGATTTGCTGAAGGAGGCAGGGGCAGGAGGATCTCGAGTTTGAGGCCGGCCTAGGAGGCTTGCTAAGGAGAAGCTTCGGTCAGGACCTGGCTACAAACGGTGGCAGTGGGACCATGGAGGCAGTGGCTGCTGCTCCACGTTGCTGGCTGCTTCTCATCATGTTGGTAACTGTGGTGATGCTGCTACCTGGGACGAAGAGTTTACTGCTGCTTGTTCAGAGAAGAATTGCTAGGACCATTGTGTTACAAGAAAACATGGACAAAGGTCAGTTTGAAAAAGGTTGGCAAGACAAATGGTGGGGAGAAATTGCTGTGAAGATTTTCTCTTCTAGGGAAGAACATTCGTGGTTCCAAGAGACAGACATTTATCAGACTGTGATTACTCCAAACCACAGAGGAGGCACAAAAAAAAAAAAAAAAAAAAAAGAGTCTGCAGTGAACCATGACCATGCCTAACAGTGACTTTGAAATCTTCAAAAAGATGACAGGATTCCCCAATGATGATTCCACAAGGACTATGGTAAAGCTATTAAGCTGATTAACACCAAGGAAAGATCGACTTTGGAGTACAAATTGTTTAGGGACAATTTTGAGATGGCTAGCTGAGATGATCCAGCCTGACAGACTACTCGAGCAAGGACTTGAAACAAGCCCTGTACTTTCTCAATATGCAGAGACTGGACAAATGATACAGGACTTGACAATTAACCCAAAAATTTTCTTTTCAAGATTCCCTAAAGGTATCTTCACCCCTAGAAAGTAAAAAGAAAAAGAGAAAATAGATATGAGATAGATCATTGAATCTACTCTGAGAAAAAAGATAAAGAAATAATAGGATAAACAGGTAGATCACTGAATCTACACTGGAGAAAAAGGGGAAGATATAAAAATGACAAAAGGTAGACTACTGAATGTATTATGAAAAGAAAAAAGAGAATATGGATATGATAAGAGAAAAAGGGAGATTATGGAATCTACTTTTAAAAAGGAACTACTTGTTTTAAATAAGATAAGTAATGAAAATTTTTTGGTC